>OW240914.1:4982445-4998401 GCA_933207985.1 Pelobates cultripes | reverse complement strand
ACACATATAATAAACCCTGTATAATATTATACAACATGTATTACACATATAATAAACCCTGTATAATATTATACACCATGTATTACACATATAATAAACCCTGTATGATATTATACAACATGTATTACACATATAATAAATCCTGTATAATATTATACACCATGTATTACACATATAATAAACTCTGTATGATATTATACACCATGTATTACACATATAATAAACCCTGTATGATATTATACAACATGTATTACACATATAATAAATCCTGTATAATATTATACACCATGTATTACACATATAATAAACTCTGTATGATATTATACACCATGTATTACACATATAATAAACCCTGTATAATATTATACACCATGTATTACACATATAATAAACTCTGTATGATATTATACACCATGTATTACACATATAATAAACCCTGTATGATATTATACAACATGTATTACACATATAATAAATCCTGTATAATATTATACACCATGTATTATACATATAATAAATCCTGTATAATATTATACACCATGTATTACACATATAATAAACTCTGTATGATATTATACACCATGTATTACACATATAATAAACCCTGTATGATATTATACACCATGTATTACACATATAATAAACCCACCCTGTATGATATTATACACCATGTATTACAAATATAATAAACCCTGTATGATATTATATACCATGTATTACACATATAATAAACCCTGTATGATATTATACAGCATGTATTACACATATAATAAACCCTGTATGATATTATACACCATGTATTACACATATAATAAATGCAGTATGATATTATACACCATGTATTACACATATAATAAACCCTGTATGATATTATACAGCATGTATTACACATATAATAAACCCTGTATGATATTATACACCATGTATTACACATATAATAAACCCACCCTGTATGATATTATACACCATGTATTACAAATATAATAAACCCTGTATGATATACACCATGTATTACACATACAATAAACCCTGTATGATATTATACAGCATGTATTACACATATAATAAACCCTGTATGATATTATACACCATGTATTACACATATAATAAATGCAGTATGATATTATACACCATGTATTACACATATAATAAACCCTGTATGATATTATATACCATGTATTACATATATAATAAACCCTGTATGATATTATACACCATGTATTACACATATAATAAACCCTGTATAATATTATACACCATGTATTACACATATAATAAACCCTGTATAATATTATACACCATGTATTACACATATAATAAACCCTGTATGATATTATACAACATGTATTACACATATAATAAATCCTGTATAATATTATACACCATGTATTACACATATAATAAACCCTATATAGCTAATACAGTACTGACATAAGCAAAACCTTTACATCACACACCCCAAGAAGAAGGGAGGAGTGTATGCTTATCTGAGAACTTCAGCCACAGGGGAGGAAAGCTGCATGGGTAAGGGTTATGGTAAGGAAGATACTGAATGGAAATCAGCCTTACACAGACACTGCAAAGCTTACGCAAACAACACATCAGTGAATCGACTACATGGGTGAAACTAGCACGAGGTGACCCTCTAATTACTGACCTTCAGAGCTTCTACCCGGGAGGACTGTTCTGGGCCCTTGGACACTTCATTTTGCAATATAATATGAACCATGGATACCTTCACCACCATAAATATTATGTGAGGTTTTTTTGGACAATCTTCCCTGGGAATTTGTAGTTTTTTTTACCCCCTCCCCCTTGCTGTAACACGGATATTTGTTTCTACTATTTTAACTGCTGTTGGGATTTACCAGAAATGCTACGCGCCTCTCTGTGGCTCCTGCACATGCCTGGAGCAGGGTACAGGACATTTTATGGCATGAGAAACCAGCAGAGTATACTTCCGGCAGCATGTTACAGAACAGTGACTGTTAAAGTGTCACAGAGCAGACAGACACCAAAATGTTACCCCGGGCTAGTGAAGCCGACCAACCCAGTGTCCACCTTGTCAGCAAGAATGTTCGTGGGTTCCCCGCGGCAAGTCCGATTGCCTGCTTCTGTTATTCGTGAGGCCAGAGCAGCGTTTCCGACGAGGAAGAGCCGTTCGTTTTCGTCCCAGACAGAGGATGGAAAAGAAAGTGAGATTAGATCGAAAGATCTCCAAGAATCTAAAAAGGGAACCCTTGCAGCAGATGACATGAAAAGACTTATTTCACTGGCTTCTCCGGAAAAGTGGAAGTTATCAGCTGCTGTGGGATTCCTTGCAATATCCAGTATGATTACCATGTCTGCACCATTTTTCCTGGGTAAAGTCATTGACGTCATATATTCCAATCCAACGGAGGACCTTACCTCCAGCCTTACTTCTTTATGTACCTTGCTTAGTGGAGTCTTCCTTTGTGGGGCTGCTGCTAATGCTTTTCGTGTATACTTCATGCAAATCTCAGGACAACGTATTGTGCGACGGCTTCGCTCTTCCCTGTTCTCCTCCCTTTTGCAACAGGAAGTAGGATTCTTTGACAAGACTCGGACTGGAGAAGTGATTAACCGTTTGTCTTCAGACAGTGTGATCCTCGGCCGATCTGTTACAGAGAACCTCTCAGATGGCCTACGCGCCTTAGCTCAGGCATTTGTTGGCGTTGGCATGATGTTTTTTGTCTCCCCACAACTTGCTATCTTTGTTTTGGGCGTTGTACCCCCTCTTGCAATTGTAGCAGTATTATATGGAAAATACCTGCGAAAACTTTCTAAATTGACTCAAGATTCACTCGCAGAAGCCACTCAGTTAGCTGAAGAGCGTATTGGTAGCATAAGAACAGTCCGAGCCTTTGGGAAGGAGATGCTTGAAATGAAAAAGTACAACAGTAAAGTAGATCGTGTGCTCGATTTAGCCGATAAGGAGGCTATCGCTCAGGCTGGTTTCTTTGGACTAACTGGTTTGTCTGGGAACATGATTATTCTGGCAGTTCTATATAAAGGGGGGCTACTAACAGGAGCTGCACATATGACAGTGGGGGAGCTCTCATCCTTTCTCATGTATGCCTTCTGGGTAGGAATAAGTATTGGAGGGATTAGCTCATTCTATTCAGAGTTAATGAAGGGATTTGGTGCTGGAAGCCGTCTCTGGGAGCTTATTGAAAGAAAACCTTTGTTGCCTTTCAATGAGGGTTTGGTATTAAGCCCTGAAGTGTTTAAAGGCTCCCTGGAGTTTCGCAATGTCTGCTTCACCTACCCAAGTCGTCCCAATGCTTCAGTTTTCTCTGGCCTTAACCTCTCCATTCCGTCCGGTACGGTCACGGCAGTCGTAGGCCCAAGTGGATCTGGAAAATCAACACTTGTCTCGTTACTACTAAGACTGTATGATCCCAACTCTGGATCCATTTATATTGATGGTCATGATGTGTGCCAGTTGAATCCTCTGTGGTTACGTACAAAGATTGGAACTGTTAGCCAGGAGCCAATACTTTTCTCATGTTCTATATTTGAAAACATTGCCTATGGTGCTGAGGATCCCTCCGTAGTCACAAAAGAAGACATTCGCCACGTTGCAAAAATTGCTAACGCTTTGGACTTCATCGAAAGCTTTCCAAATGGATTTGACACATTAGTAGGTGAGAAAGGAGTACTACTTTCAGGTGGGCAGAAACAACGAATCGCCATAGCACGGGCACTTCTTAAGAACCCTAAAATTCTATTTCTGGATGAAGCAACAAGTGCACTGGATGCTGAAAATGAATCCCTACTTCAGGAAGCACTGGATCGGCTCATGTATGGGCGGACGGTTCTCATCATTGCACATCGATTGTCCACAATCAAGAATGCGCAATGTGTTGCTGTCCTTAATCAGGGACAAGTTGTGGAGTGTGGAAAACCTTCAGATCTCCTGAAAAATAAAGATAGTGTTTTTAAAACACTTATGAACAAACAGGCATTTAATGTTAATGTGCAAAGCAGGGATACTGTTCATGCTGTCCAGTTATGATAAAATACTCTGCTCTGTGGCTAAACAGTACAGACTTGTTTGGTTTTTGCCCAATTTTTTTCAAGCAGACTATTTTGTTACCTCTATATTTTGAATATAAAAACTGGGGACCCGGGATACAGAAAGCAGAAAAGTTAGTGAGAGTTTTTAAAAATAGCTGATACCAGTATTTAAAAATAAAATAAAATTAGAGCCCAATACGTGCCTTAGATCCAGATGTAACACGACGCGCTCCTCATAGTTACCCGAGGGGCGCTCCAAGCTTCCAACAAGCAACCTCTGTCCCATACTAGGACTACGCTATGATGCTGATAAGAGGGATTTACGTTTATCTCAAATTTAAAAATGGTTCTTTCTTTTAATTGCGATTTAATCCATGACAAAGTGTATATCTGTTGATTGATTTTCTATACTCACATGATGTACCGCTATGTTTATGCTTGCCTGCAAAAATAAAGAACATATAAAAACAAAAAAAAGAGCCTAATAAACCCTATATATTATTATTATTATTATATACCATGAATTACACATATAATAAATCCTGTAAAATATTATATACCTAGTATTATAAGTTTAATAAATCCAGTATATTATATAACATGTATTACATGTATAATAAATAATGTATAATATTATATCCCATGTATTACACATATAATAAATCCAGTATAATATTATATACCTAGTATTATAAATTTAATAAATCCAGTATATTATATAACATGTATTATATGTATAATAAATAATGTATATTATTATATCCCATGGATTACATGCATAATAAATAATGTTTAATATTATATACCATGTATTACACATATAATAAATCCAGTATAATATTATATACCATGTATTATACATATAATAAATAATGTATAATATTATACACCATGTATTACACATATAATAAATGCAGTATAATATTATATCCCATGTATTACACATATAATAAATCCTGTATAATATTACATACCATGTATTACACATATAATAAACCCTGTATAATATTATATAGCATCTATTACACATGTAATAAATAATGTATAATATTATACCCCATGTATAACACATATAATAAATAATGTATAATATTATACACCATGTATTACACATATAATAAATAATGTACAATATTATATCCCATGTATTACATTATAAAATAAATAATGTATATTACTATATCCCATGTATTACACATATAATAAATAATGTATAAAATTATACACCATGTATTACACATATAATAAATAATGTATAATATTATACACCAGGTATTACACATATAATAAATAATGTTTAATATTATATACCATATATTACACAAATAATAAATAATGTTTAATATTATACACCATGTATTACACATATAATAAATAATGTTTAATATTATATCCCATGTATTATACATATAATAAATAATGTATAATATTATATTCCTGGTATTACACAAATAAAATGTTTAATATTTTTTTTTTTATAATACTTTATTTTTTGTGTGCTTATGATTAACAGACAGTTGTACAATGCCCTAGCAGCATTTGCAAGACAGTTTACGACAAAGCATAATGTAACGGATCACCTGGCACCCCGACTGGGTACCTCTGTTGAAGGATGCTCCTAGCGCTTCCTGAGGACTCCAAGCACTGCAGCAGACACCATAACCACCGAACCGGAGAAGCATATGAATGCTCTCAAGCATATGAATGCTGTAAGCAGCTGAACAGGAAAAGCATACAATCAGCTTACACTCCTGGCAATCAACATACAATCCAATCCCCCAATAACGAGACCACACTTCGTTTTGAGGTCAAGCAGAACTGACTGTACTGGCACATACAGCCTCTTTTATTCACAATCCACAAACATAGTACAGCCCACAGGGTTTTGAAACACAGCCAATCAATCCGTACAATACACACAGACACTCCCACACAAAATCCTCCCCTCGCCTGTGATATTGTGATGGGATTCCAGCATGGTTAAAATTTAGTAGGCCAAAATCTCCATGTGGCATATGTGTATGTTGTGTCAGTTGGTTAGCTACATGTAGCTAGGATACTGTCATCAGTGTACTGAGCATGTGCAGGAATGCAGGAACTGAAATTGCACTTATTTCCTTTGTCTTGGATGAGCCATGTGGTTTGACTAGATGTACAAGTCTATATTCTGCTCATTGATTGGTTAAAGGTATATGTGGGTGTAGCTATTAATGGGAGGAGTTATGTGCCTATATAGGGAGCCTGCACTATTGTTCAGGGCTCAGAACTTGCTGTATTTTTGGTGACATTAGTCCCTCTGAGTCCCGATCGGTGATCCAATAAAGAATCTCTTCCTTCCTGAAGAAACCTGTGTCCATCCCTCTGTGCTTTGCTTCCGTCAGTTTCTCCGGTATCATTTGGTGCATTGGCCGGGAAGCTCATCGTTCAACGGTAGCTGAGAGGCAGAGGCGTGAGACGGTCTATCTTTGCCCACGTTCTCTACGGCTGCACCCCTGAACTTCTGCGTGGACCTCCCTTCGTCTCGGCGCCACTGGTCTGTTGTCCAGGAGATCATCGGCCTCTACGTAAGAAGTGCTGGGGTGTCCCCGTCGATGAGTGTGAACTCAGGTTCAGGAACGAGGAGGTAAGACAACTGCTGTTTTAGACGGCAGACCCACTAGGGGTATACCGATTGTGCGGTAGGCCCAAAAGGGGTTTAAATCTGTGTATGGAATCTGCCCCCTCTGTCGGAGGGAAGGAGCGAAGGCGCACCGCTCGATCGAACGCTCTTTAGTAAGACCGCTTTGATCTGGTTAGTCAGGCGGGGTCCTGTGTAAATAGCCCTAGCCGGACACCGGTGTCTTGTCTAGACTAGCGTTCTAGGGTGTATATTACGCTCGCTAGGTCGGAGGGACCGGGAGACTAAGCGGCGCCTGTGTAAATTCGGTTCGCTAGCTCTCAACCTATCTTGGCTAAGTGGGAAGGCGTGTAAATTTGGAACCCACTAGACTTTTGATAGAGTAAATAGACTAGAAGGGCAATTTCTGCCCTCTAGTTCGCTATATGTGGTGCTTGGGCAGTGTGGCTAACCAAAACGGGTGTATATAGTTTTAGGTAGTCTATTCAAGGTACTGGCCAATAGTTTAGTTGGGATTATTGTAAATGTTGTTAAATATATTGTAGTTGGTGAATTGGTTAACTTGTATGTCCTACTAGAAAGTTAGAGCTCTGCTGTCTAGTGGGAGTGTAAATTGTGTGTATAACTGTAAAATAGCGCACGGTACCATAACTACTGACATGTACCATAACCACTGACATTGTGTAAAAATTACTAACAATTGCTGTTTTATGTTATATGTATAATACCATAACTGTTACTAACTGATCTGTGACTTTAAAACTGTATTATAACCACTTACTAACTGTACCATAACCACTGACTGTAAAGATGAGGTTACTAGAATGTGATATAGTTGGTTAGTCAAAAGTTGATTTATAGTACAGATAATTGTAGAGATGAATTTGTTGAAATGTTATGTGATCGGTTAGTTTATATGGATTAATAGCGTGGATAGTTGTATGGTTTGAATAATAGTTACATTGATAAGTGTATAGTCTTTGGTGGGTTTTTTGATTTAATTTCGTGTGTGCGACGTCGTGATATTGTTGAGCATGTGAGGATCCTGTGTGTGTGTTTGGGCCTAGTGACTGCGCAATGTGTTGCTGGTGATAAGGAGATTGGTGTGACTGAAACTGTGTGTATATTTGTACAGCTTTTTGAATCAGACGTTCTGTTGAAATAATCTGATTCACTTGGCTGTTAGTCTTTTGTCTTGTATGTTTAAAAAAAAAAAAAAAAAGTAGGGAGTAGCTTGTCCTGGTGGCCGCATGGCCTCCATGTAGCAGTCTTCACTTAAATTTAGTGCAGGGTGTACATGTGGCTGTAACTAGTAGGCTGGAATTCTATGATCAGTTTCTATATATTGACTGTTGGAAACTGATTGTTGCCTTGGTGAATTAAACTGTGTCATATGGGAAACAATGTAGCCATATGGTGGTCAGAACTAAGGACTTAATTACAACTGCTTTGGACATCCCCTCCCCCCCTGGCATCTGATTACCAACCCCCCAAACATCCTCCAGAGCTAGAGTAGCCACGCCCATTTCTGGCTGGTATAATCAGTATTTGCACTCCCCCTGCTCTACTGTCCCCGCCTACCCACATACCTATCTGTTCCTGTGTTTCAAACTCTTGTATTTCTGTACTACCCCTCCCCCTAATCAATGATCAATGGTATCAGATGGTATATTGGTTTTTTAGTTACTGGATGGGCCCCTCCCAGCTTTGTCCAAAATGTCCCCTTTTACTAAACTACAAACTGAAATGTTTAATTTACCTTAGAACTAAAGATTTAATCAAGCCTAGCTAGCAGGGTGGACATTGATTAAAATAAGTAATAATAAAATAGGACATAATTAATTAAAGTCTATTTGTTTCATTTGACTTTAGGGAGGCACTCTAGGCCACCTACTGGCCATCTTCGGGAGTTACATTGATAATACATTGTTTATAACAGATAGATGTAGGATTGCTTACCCTATTTTAATATATTTATTGCTATAAGGTTTTATTTTATGTATAAATATATTAAAAGTTGAGTTTTCTTATTAGACCCATAAAGATTATTTTGATACAATTACCCTCTGGTGACACCTACTGGTAGGTTTTTGGTTTAACACTTTACACAAAAACATTTTTTCATCCACCAAATGCTGACTAATAAAATTAGCTCACCCCCTTTCACCTATTTTACTAATCCTAGACTGGAACCTATTATTGGGCAGCCTTGCTGAAGTCCCATATTAGACACTGCTTGAGTCAAATAGGTTGTATACTCCCTTTAATCCAGAGGCCCCTGAAAACTTCCGAATGATAGACTCAGCATTTGTCAGCCAGACCCAAGGTGATAGTAAAAGGAAATTAAAGAAAATTAGAGGGATTTGTAGGGATGTCCATAATACAGCTAATGGAGATTGCAAATACAGTATATATGAATAGGGAGATGGAGGAAGAACGTAAAATGAGGAAAAAGGCAGATATGCTAGCGGTAGCTATCTTAAGTGTAGAAAGACAGGGAAGTGAATAGAGGAGACGAGAATAGGCTGAGCAAGGGACTTTAAGTAGGAATTAATGTGCGTATTGTAGAAAGGAGGGACATTGGAAGAGTGAGTGTCCACAGAGAGAGCAGTATGAAGGTGATAGACAAGGAGAGAGAAGGGTATGAGGAGGTTATAGTGGTAGTTATAGAGTAAGAGGAAGTTTTAGAGGGAATGGTGGGAATAGTAGAGGAAGTGTTCAAGGAGACAGATACTATCCACCCACGCAGAGACCTAGAGAAAGAGAGGATAGAGATTTTGTGGGTCTGGCTGACACTATCATGGAAGACTATTGATACCGACTGGGCTCCATCCCACTTGGTCGAGCGGAGCCTATGGTCGATGTAGCAATAGGGGGAAAGAGAAGTTCTTTCATGATCGACACAGGTGCTGAACATTCTGTGGTGACTAAGATGGTGGCTCCGCCTTCGGGGAAGACTATAACTGTGATAGGAGCTACTGGGAGAAGTGCAGCTAGACCGGTTCTTAAGAGTCGCACTTGTATTCTGGGAGGCCATGTGGTGAAGCATTAGTTCCTATATATGCCAGAGTGTCCGATTCAACTTTTAGGACGAGATCTATTATCGAAGCTTTAAACTCAGATAACCTTTTACCTAATGGATTAACATCTCTGAAGTTTAAGGGATTACCAGGCATAATGGTGATATCGGTGCCGAGGGAAGAAGAATGACGCTTCTATTCCATAGTGACAAGTGTTAACCCTAAGAGTGATGAATCCTTACTTGACATTCCAGGAGTATGGGAAGAAAATAATCCTCCAGGACTTGCTCGTAATATCCCACCAATACATATTGAGTTAAAGCTCGGGTGTATCCTGTTAGCCTTTGTATGTTGTTCTTTTATCTACCCCAACAGCTGTAAAGGTGGCGGAAGTGACTCCTTGGATTCATCATTCTAAGGTTAAACCAGCAGCAGACTCTTGGCAAGCTCCTCCAGATCCTGAGAATCCTTGCAGGACCCGGTTGAAGCGTGCAACTCAGTCGGAGTGACGAGGGGATAGCGAGACATTCTAGTTAAAAGTCTACAAAGATCATCAAGTAGGTGTTTTGACGGCCATAATAAAGCCTGACCACCTGCCTACGTGTCATAGCCAGAGTATCTTGAAGGGATCTCTGTGAAGGAAAGTGAGGATCAGAAGAACAACATCCTTGCAGCCCTCACAATCGGGAAGCTGAGAGGCCATCGCACGGTCGAAGAAAAATGAGGATTTCAGGAATAATGTGTTTTATTGTGTTTTAGTATTTTTATGATTTTTCAGGAAGGTAGGAGTACAGACATACCGAATTGCGGTAGTTGCATTAAGACTACTAAAACAGGTAACCAAATATCCCAAACTTTCATCTGGCACTCACAGTATGAATGTAAGGGATCTGTATCTAAATGTAGATATTTGGATATTGATTATAGTGTGTGCAAGCCAATATCAGGAGAGTCTAAATGTTTTGATCCCCATTTCCAACCCCGTACAATTTGGTTGGTAATTCGGAATAGTAAATCCCAGGGGACATTACTAAATAGGACTGTGATAAGCACCATACATTCCACGGGTATTCTACTATTTGATGCATGTAAGGCAATTTCGGGTAGTGGAAGACTTTGGAATGTATGTGGTAATCTTAAATGGGAACGAACTTATGGGTTTAATGATAAATACTTATGTCCCAGTAAAAGATCTACTGATCCTGATTGCCCAAATAGAGACTAACTTCTGCCCCTATTGGTCATGTGTAGGTTGGGCAACCTGGGAAAAACAGTGGATCAAGATATGATTATCCAAAGGTTGCCTACCACACCATACTGTAAACCTATGTGTGTAACCCCGTTCACATGACCATTTCCAATCTGCAGTACTTTATTGACAGGTTTGGAGGTCTGTTTGGGTTCAAATATATGGCACAGGAGTAGATTCAGGAACAATAATATATGTAGGTCTTGAAACTGAGACAGTGGCAACTCAAACTCATCAGGTTTCTCATTCCTTCTATGAGGAGATGAGTATTGAGGATAAAATTCCCCATAATGTTAACAACCTATTTATTGATTTGGCTGAGGGTATTGCAGGTAGTCTTAATGTAACTAATTGCTATGTGTGTGGAGGTACTAATATGGGAGGCCAGTGGCCATGGGAGGCAAAGGAAATATGGTACCCTGGCTCTGAGACATATGAACAACAGATACCTTTCCAGTCTGATCATCAAGTAAGTACTAGAAGTAAATCAGAATGGCGGTTTAAAACCTCCATTATAGGTCATGTTTGTATAGCCAGGAAAGGGACAATGTATAACACGCCTGTAGGTGAGCTAACTTGCTTGGGACAAAAAGCCTATAATGTTAATACTAAAAATACTACTTGGTGGTCAGCTTCAAATGTCTCAGAACCATCTAACCCGTTTGCAAGATATGCCAATTTAAAGGACGTATGGTTTGATCTATCCATCACATCTAACTGGAAAGCCCCAGCAAATTTACACTGGATTTGTGGTAAGAAAACTTATTCGGAGTTACCACAAGATTGGGAAGGGGCATGTGTATTAGGTATGCCAAAGCCATCTTTCTTCTTGTTGCCTATTGAAACAGGTGAGACTTTAGGTGTTAAAGTGTATGATGTGAATCATAGGAAGAAAAGGGGACCCATAGAGATAGGTGCCTGGGAAGATAATGAATGGCCTCCCCAGCGTATTATAGATTATTATGGGCCAGCCACGTGGGCAGAGGATGGTACCTTTGGTTATAGAACCCCTATTTATATGCTCAACCGCATTATAAGGTTACAGGCGGTGGTTGAGATCATTACTAACGAGACATCACAAGCGCTCAATCTTCTAGCGAAGCATAATACCAGGATGAGGACAGCAGTTTACCAAAATAGATTAGCCTTGGATTATCTTTTGGCAGTAGAGGGAGGTGTATGTGGGAAGTTTAACCTGAGCAATTGCTGTCTTCAAATAGATGACGAAGGGCAAGCAATAGCTGAGCTTACTAGCCATATGGTTAAACTAGCGCATGTGCCTACTCAGGTATGGAAAGGGTACAATCCAAGTAGTTGGTTTGGTAGCTGGTATGAGTGGTTTGGAGGGCTTAAGGCAGTGGTAGGTGGAGTCCTACTGATTTTAATGTTGTGTCTACTCCTGCCGTGTCTTATACCCTTAGTAGTTAGGTCTGTGCAAAGCCTGATAGAAAATATAGCAGAGAGGAAGGCTGCTGCACAGATAATGGCAATTTATAAATATAAGGCTCTAGATCAGGGAGAACCAATGCAGGAAGACGAGTGTTGAAGATTCACATCATAGGATAAGTCTGGTCTGGTTCAAAGGTAACTTGTGGTGTATGCAAACCAAGGTTAAGTGATGCCTCAAGTAATTGTAAAATATCAAGAGGCATCAAAGGGGGGAATGTGATGGGATTCCAGCATGGTTAAAATTTAGTAGGCCAAAATCTCCATGTGGCATATGTGTATGTTGTGTCAGTTGGTTAGCTACATGTAGCTAGGATACTGTCATCAGTGTACTGAGCATGTGCAGGAATGCAGGAACTGAAATTGCACTTATTTCCTTTGTCTTGGATGGGCCATGTGGTTTGACTAGATGTACAAGTCTATATTCTGCTCATTGATTGGTTAAAGGTATATGTGGGTGTAGCTATTAATGGGAGGAGTTATGTGCCTATATAGGGAGCCTGCACTATTGTTCAGGGCTCAGAACTTGCTGTATTTTTGGTGACATTAGTCCCTCTGAGTCCCGATCGGTGATCCAATAAAGAATCTCTTCCTTCCTGAAGAAACCTGTGTCCATCCCTCTTTGCTTTGCTTCCGTCAGTTTCTCCGGTATCAATATGATTACTGAACACAATGGGTAATATAATTATCACAGGCAGAGAAACACAGTATTATGAAACATATCACAGGGACCCCAAAACATGCAATAACCCACCCATATGAACCACATATCCAAAATTCACCCAGATCCGTTCAGTACTTTGGAAGATACAGTTTAATGCAGATTCTGCAGAACATATGCAGGCTAAATAAAAACCAATCACTGTATAATGTGTCCCCTGCTGTATAGTCCAAAACCACTGCACGATGTCTCTGTGCACCAAATACTGGTGAGATGGCACCGTGTTGAAAAGTCCAAACAGTGTCTGTGAGTTAAAATGGCCACCATCCATTGTTCTCACCATGTGCTTCATCCATTGTTCTCACCATGTGCTTCATCCATTGTTCTCACCATGTGCCTCTGATACATGAAGTGGTGGCCACCCAGTAATTCCACAGTTTGTCTGGTAGTCTATCCAGCCGAACCAACAGATGAAACACATGGGGAACAGTGCAACAAACAAAGGGAATCATAAAAAATATGGACAATAGTCATATTTGTGCACAATCTCCAGTTTTGTCACAGGGCACAAATAGTGTTTTCAAATGCCATATATCCCAGGGCCATAGTCAGAAGGTAGGAGGCGGGCAAGCAGCCCCCTCCAAGAACACGTGGCGAGGTCTGTTCCGCCACACATAATAGTTACAGGGCATTTGGATATACCGCACAATTTTTGAAATGCTATGTAAAATACAGGCTACACATAACATGTCTAGATTAACTATTAAGAAAGATACTAAGCTATGCAAAGTCATAGACATGGTAATAAAAGTATTAAGGTAGGTTGTGAAACATGCTTATGTTACTGAGATATTAACTCATTTCTATGATGAGCCAGCTCTGTGTTAAGCTACACTAAGCAGCTGCAAACTCAGCCGGCGATAGCTAGTAAGCTTGAGTGCCACTGGGGTTCACCTCACCAGTCAGGTAGTTAAACTAAAGAGAAAAGAGAAGAACATAAAAGAAAAGGCAGAGAGGTGAAAGCAATATGAAGAGGCAATATGTCCCTGCATTAACGGGAGTGGCTGTTGATTAACAGGAGGACTATGTCTCAGGTCTACCCCACACCACGTGTAGGCCATGCTAGATAGTCTGTAGCCCTGCTTGGACTAGTATCGGTATGTGCCTCCATGTTGTGCTCTCCCTTCAGCCAGGCTTCCTGCTTGCGTGTCTGGAGTAGTTTGCTCTGAAGCTCCTGAATGCCATGCTTTAATGGGAGCTTTATCAGCATCTCCAGGGATCTTCCTGCGGCATGCGGTAGGTTTGCGGACCCGTGAGATCTTTGGAGTGCGGAGAGCACGTCGTGGGATTGGGCGATCAGTAAGTAGTGCCTCCACGTGGGTTCCCACCCTGGAGTGGGGTCGGCGCTCCAGTCTGGAGGTCTGGGTAGGAGATTCCACTGACAGGGTGATTGAAGAGTTTTGGCTCTCGATTCGCCTCCAGAATTCTTGACATAGCTGTTCAAAGCGTGTCAAAGTTTTCCTTCCAAGTCTGAAGTGACGTGCTCTCCAGTATGGGAGCGTGTTGAGGTGCAGCTATCATGTTGGGCCTGCCATGCGGTGTTTGGACCACTCGGAGAGTCTGTAGCAGGGGAGCGGTAAGTGCCTCCAGTGGGGACCGGGATATCCCCCACCGGTCCATAGGGGTGGTTGTGGGGCTGCATAATGGTTGTCATGCTGAGCTGGCTCCGTGTCGGGGGGTCGGCCGTATCCCCCTGTCGCCAGGCAGCCAGACAGATTAGGCCACATGTGTTTGCAGTATCAGAAGGCAGCAGAAAGTCCCAGATTGTGTTTCGACAGGATCCCACTCAGTTCCTGGCTATCCGAAGTTCGGATTAGGGTTCCAGCGGTGTGATGTTGCACAATATAAGCTTATTTCAGAGGCATGTGTGCAGGAGCACTTAGAGTGCACGTCCGGCCATCTTGGCTGCCAGGCCCCGCCCCCCTAAATAATGTTTAATATTATACACCATGTATTACACATATAATAAATAATGTTTAATATTATACACCATGTATTACACATATAATAAACCATGTATAATATGATACACCATGTATTACACATATAATAAACCATGTATAATATTATATCCCATGTATTGGATAATATAATAAATAATGTATGATATTATATCCCATGTATTGGATAATATAATAAATAATGTATGATATTATATCCCATGTATTGTGATAAAATAGAAACCACGCCCATCCGCTGTAGGCCCCGCCCACCCTGCCGCCCACTGGCCGGCGCGCAGTGCTGACGTCATAGAGCAGGATGATAAATGGGCGTGGCCCGATGCGGAAGTGTTGCTAGGAGCTGTGGATCTGGGACCCTGGCTGCTCACACTGGCTCCCCCGGTGAGTGACGTCATCACACGTGGCCTCATTCACTAAACTGCGAACTGAGATCGTAATGGAGCGATCCCGGCCACAGCTCGGCGGGTTCCTTATCCCATTCACATCGCAGCACTTCGGAGTTTAGTGAATCAGGTAAACAGAGCGCTGGGAGTCATAATAATAATATAATATCACTGGGGTATAATAATAATATAATATCACTGGGGTATAATAATAATATAATATCACTGGGGTATAATAATAATATAATATCACTGGGGTATAATAATAATATAATATCACTGGGGTATAATAATAATATAATATAATATCACCGGGGTATAATAATAATATAATATCACTGGGGTATAATAATAATATAATATCACTGGGGTATAATAATAATATAATATCACTGGGGTATAATAATAATATAATATCACTGGGGTATAATAATAATAATATAATATAATATCACTGGGGTATAATAATAATAATATAATATCACTGGGGTATAATAATAATAATAATATAATATCAC
>OW240914.1:4864624-4982345 GCA_933207985.1 Pelobates cultripes | reverse complement strand
GACTGGGGAAATGGGCACTGTGAGCCTGACACAGAAGCTGGCAGCAGTGGCAGACAACCAAGTGCATTTACATTAGATAGAAAAAAAAAATCCAAAAAAAGCATACCCTTATCCCTAACCTAGCTATGCTTTTCCCTATCTTATGAACAGCAGCTACACTTTCCCTCCTCTTACTAAGCATGCAGCTTGAGAATGAATCTTAAATGGATGCTGTCCAGTAGGTGGGAGGGTCTGCTAGGGAGGCTGTGCTGCTAATTGGCTGGAATGTGTCTGCTGACTGTGAGGTACAGGGTCAAAGTTTACTCAATGATGACGAATAGGGGGCGGGTCGAACCGCGCATATGTTCGCACGCCGTGGCGAACGCGAACATGCTATGTTCGCCAGGAACCGTTCGCCGGCGAACCGTTCGGTACATCACTACTAGCAAGCCAGTACAAGAACCCTGGGTACAAATAATTGCATCTTTATTGTTATTTAAGTATTTCTCCAAAAGATGGTGAATAATCACCTCTTCCTAGCACCCCGGCTAGAATTGATACACCTTCAAGCAGAGGAGATGTTGCTAGTCCTGCAGCAATCAGATCCTGGACGATCCCACACATTACCACCGACCTAAGGAGGTGATAAATCCCCTACCCTGCTACAGCAAGGAAAGCAGAGTTATTCAAACTCCTCCATACATCAACGGACAACACGGAGGCAGGGGAAGGCCCAGCTACATCAACTCAGGTGACACCCAGGCTATGCTAGCCTCACTCATAAACTCATGAGCCCAAAATTTTTATGACAGACTGGCAATCTCGAGTTGGTCACCACAGCCCTCACAAGGCTGGGCCTCACGTTACTGTACAACCAGCACCAACCGAAACTCTGTTACCTGGTACAATCAATTCTTATGACACACAAGATGTTAACCCTGCACGTATGATCTCAGCACATTGGGGAAGCAAGGCATATATATGTATGATGATGATGTATCTGTGATGGTCAGATTCAGGGATTCCAGGTAAATCGGGAACTGACCATCTCTTGGATGGGTTGGTATTTGGAATATGTAGAGATGTTTATTTGTGCAGGTACCCATACAGAAGGGGTTCTGTCCCAAACAAACGGATGAGCACTCAGGCTCCAGGTACCAGCACCTCTGAACTACCAGAGACGATTGATATGAGTAGTTGCATTGCATATAGACTGTTGCATATATGTTCAAATGGTTCAGGGCACATGACAAACCATGTGGCCCAATACAACTTACAAATAACGTACTCACCATCTGTACACACCAATGCATTTTCAACACTACTGACTCATAACCCTTCCAGACTTGTAGTAGATTTACTAAAGCTCTGGAGCTTCAAAGGGCTCCCATACAGGTATCAAACACACCTTCAAGGAATATAGCATGCCCTCACTTACAGTCAGCACAACAAAACCATTGGCTGAAAACACACTCATAGCCAAGATTTGCAGAGTGGTCTTCCAATCTCCACCATTTACAGCATGGCACCAAACACACACATTGGTATTGTCACAAGGAATCTTCCCTTAAACAAAGACTAACCATAGACTTATTGGCACCACACACCTCCGCTACCCCAAGTCTCAACTCCCTTCTTACTATACAGCACCATTGATCTACCTTTACAGCTATCACTCAAGCATGGGTTAAAGCTTGGTTAAGTAAGACCAATATCATCAACGCAGTAAACAGCTACCATCTACCCTACACACTGGCACTTACATGGCATAAATTGGGCAATCCTTTCCCTGCTCAACTTTCGAGCTACAGATTAACCTACTATCGATATTCGCAGATACTCTGTGCTGGTTATGATAACATATCCAGAGGCATTACAGTCATACACTATCTAGAAGATTTCTTGTTGCTCAAAGAAAGCATAATTTTCACTAGAAGCCTCATGGCAGCTTAGTCTGGTTGACCACTTGGGCGTCCCAGTACCCCATAAGAAACAGAAGGCGTAGACACTATCATCACATTACTGGGCATATGACTTGAGTTGGCAACCATACACGCAAGTTACCACAAGACAAATAGGGAACATTCTCAACTAAATCAATCACTACCTCCTGCTTAGTACTTACAACTACAAGGAACTACAATCCCTACCAGGTTCCTTAATTTTGCCATGCCAATCATACCACAAGACCACGCTTTCACATCCAGAGTACTTTCCCCTTTTTTCCACACTTCCAACATGACGATCAGAGGAGGTGCCTAGACACCTCAGCAACAGCAGACCTGCACATGGGGGGGGGGATTTCTTAACCACTTGGCATGGTAAAAGCATGTTCCTTCCAGGATTGTCTGACACTTCTCCAACCAGATGGTCAGACGCAGCGTATACCACGGGTTTGGCAGCGATCTACCGGGAACAATTGCTTTGGGGCTGCTGGCCATGGCATCCAGGTTTGGAAATTTTTCCACCACTTCAGCCCCTTTGGGAGATCTACCCCATTGTAGCAGCTGCTGTGGCATGGGGTAAATCATGGTCAGGGTCATCAATCCGTTGTTACTCAGACAACTAAGCACATATCATATCAACAAACGCCACTACTCATCCATAAGTTCATGATGTTTCTGGGGAACTCACTTGGTTGGCCACTTATCACATTTCACTTTCATGTACCAGACGGGGGTATACATCCCTGCCGACAACTGTCTCATTTATATTCCAGGCATGTTCATCATACGCTTCCTACAGCCGCCCATACAGTCACGTCCACTCTTTCGTTCCAGAGACAAAATCATGGATTAGACATACTCATGCAGCATAGCATGCACTATCCCACCTAGCACTTTCGTCCCATACTTGTAGAACGCATAACACAGCTTTTCACCTGGCTTAAAGAATCTCATTGGAACACGACATAGCTCAACCTGTGTCACAAAATTTCTCCTAAGTTTTGCTTATTTTTGCCACCTTAAACTTAAACTATCTCATACACCATTAATTATATATTTTACAGGCATTCAACAACACATGATAACCTATGGCCAAAACTACCATAAACTTCATGCTATCATACCAGAAAAGAATATACTCAGAGGTTTTCAGGAATCCATTCCCCCACGTTCCTCTCAGAGATTACCAATAGCCATCCAACTGTTCATCCTTATCGGACCTATTAGATCTACAACCATTCAATTATACTACCAAGTCGGCCATTACCAGCCATGCACATTGCCTTTTATGCCTTTCTCAGGCCAGAGAATCCACTACCATCACCACCACTCAGACAGATCATTGTCTTCAACGATCCCACGTACGTAAACACATATATCATTACCTATTGGCTCTACCACATTCCGAAATGAGTCAACATGCACCAACAGTAGAGATAACATACTATCCTACCCACAACAAATGGAGCCCACTTTCGGTCCTAGATTCCTACCTTAAAAGTCCTTTCAGGAATTAAATACTGTAATGCATTTAAGGAAATGTCTGGTTAATTTGTATATATTTGTTGACTGTATTAAATCTTTGATTATTCATTTTTGCCCTCTTTATTTACAGGCCTACCGTATCGTCGGTATCGGCACACCACAACCGACTTGCTCCCTTTACACTATCCTAAGCTTATGCTGGATCCTTACTCCATATACGGCTATTTTGCCCCTTACACAAATACTAAGTATTGTCAGGTAATAGTTACACTATATATAAAGCTATGCTATACGATATATACTAAGTATTGTCAGGTAATAGTTACACTATATATAAAGCTATGCTATACGATATATACTAAGTATTGTCAGGTAATAGTTACACTAAATATATAAAGCTATACTATACGATATATACTAAGTATTGTCAGGTAATAGCTACACTATATATAAAGCTATGCTATACGATATATACTAAGTATTGTCAGTGTGGCGAAACCGGCCTCGCCACGTGTCCTTGGAGGGGGCTGCTTGCCCGCCTCTTGCCTTTAGACTATGGCCCCTATTCTTTTTCCCTGGTTTGTGCCTTTCTGCGGACTGTTAAAGCCATGCTACCCCAGATAGCTATGCCATGGAGCCCAGCAGTATACTGAAAGACTGTATGAAAGGCTCCATGGCGATTGAACTATATGTATGTGATCTGGGCGCCATCCGGTAATAATGTGCGCTCAGATCTAAGCTATCTGGGGATAGGTAGAATGTCTGTATTTTATGTAATAAATGTAACCTTGTATATTTTATTGTATTTTTATGTCTTTTATTGTCCTTTGTCTTCCATGTGGCTAATGGAGTTTTGCCTCTGTCCTTGGAGATAATTGAATTACTTCTCAATTATCTCCACTATAGAAGACTCTGTGGAACTGGTTTTGGGCAGAAAAACCATGCTTCATTTAGTCACAAAGGACTTTCCCTTAACTTTTCAACCCCTGGTCTGATTCGTGCCATTTTTTAATATGTTGTTCCCCTGAATGGATTGATTATGAAAATGTATGTTTTATGTTCGTGACATGTATATTTTAGAAGTTATAAATATTGTGTAAAAACTGTATTCCTCTGCTGGTGATAATAGGATTACCCATTGTGTTCAGTAATCATATCACATGCAGAGGGGAGGATTTTGTGTGGGAGTGTCTGGGTGTATTGTACGGATTGATTGGTTGTTTTGTAACGCCATGTGGGCTGTACTATGTTTGTGGATTGGGAATAAAAGAGACTGTATGTGACAGTACAGGGAGTTCCTGCTTAACCCTCAAAGTGAAGTGTCGTCTCATTATTGGGGAAGGATTTATTGTATGCTGTTCCAGTTTGACTGCTAGGAGTCTTAACCCATCCGTATGGTTCCTATTCAACTGTCTACAGCATTCATATGCTTGAGAGCATTCATATGCTCCTAAGGTTCGGTGGTTTTGGTGTCTGCTGCAGTGCTTGGAGTCCTCAGGAAGCGCTAGGAGCATCCTTCAACGGAGGTACCCAGTCGGGGTGCCAGGCGATCCGTTACAGTCAGGTAATAGTTACACTATATATAAAGCTATACTATACGATATATACTAAGTATTGTCAGGTAATAGTTACACTATATATATATAAAGCTATACTATACGATATATACTAAGTATTGTCAGGTAATAATTACACTATATGTAAAGCTATGCTATACGATATATACTAAGTATTGTCAGGTAATAGTTACACTATATGTAAAGCTATGCTATACGATATATACTAAGTATTGTCAGGTAATAGTTACACTATATGTAAAGCTATGCTAAACGCTATATACTAAGTATTGTCAGGTAATAGTTACACTATATATATAAAGCTATACTATACGATATATTCTAAGTATTGCCAGGTAATCGTTACACTATATGTAAAGCTATACTATACGATATATACTAAGTATTGCCAGGTAATAGTTACACTATATGTAAAGCTATACAATACGATATATACTAAGTATTGCCAGGTAATAGCTACACTATATATAAAGCTATGCTATACGATATATACTAAGTATTGTCAGGTAATAGTTACACTATATGTAAAGCTATACTATACGATATATACTAAGTATTGTCAGGTAATAGTTACACTATATGTAAAGCTATGCTATACGATATATACTAAGTATTGTCAGGTAATAGTTACACTATATGTAAAGCTATGCTATACGATATATACTAAGTATTGTCAGGTAATAGTTACACTATATATAAAGCTATGCTATACGATATATACTAAGTATTGTCAGGTAATAATTACACTATATGTAAAGCTATGCTATACGATATATACTAAGTATTGTCAGGTAATAGTTACACTATATGTAAAGCTATGCTATACGATATATACTAAGTATTGTCAGGTAATAGTTACACTATATGTAAAGCTATGCTAAACGCTATATACTAAGTATTGTCAGGTAATAGTTACACAATATATAAAGCTATACTTGACCGGTGTATAGTCGCCTTATAGGCAGTCGGAACCTTGGACAAAAACCTCCCCACATACCTATCCCAATAACACGCCGACTCTAGGGTATATGGGTCAAATTGTCCACAGCTTTTATTAAACAGGTATAATAATACGATAAAATTAATAATAGCAATCATAATAACGATAATAATAATTTAACATATAAACATGGGTCATTGCCCCCATACTCCGCCCTCGCATCCATATCCTTCTTTTATTATAAAAGGCAATGACCCCGACATAACAAACACATAAATATATATATAACTGTTACGGTTACCCCCAGGACTAGAAACCTACCAACCACCAGTGACCACAATTCTTCATGTTCATCACGTTCCTCATGGGGAGCCTATTTCCTCTTCCTCAGCTCCCTATCCCGCCGCAAGCTCAGACCTTGACCCCTCAAGCCGTCTGAGCTCCGCCACCCCGGAGAAAGAGTGCCCTCTGCATCCCTTCCTGCAAACCCAAGTTCAGCAGGTCCCAACCCACCGCTGAAAGATGAACGCCATCCGTGTGGTAATACCCTGGCCTTCCAATTCTCCATGTCTCACTACCACTCCCCCAATTTCCTCACAAAGCTTGCCATCAAGCTGTTAATCTTGCCCCTGCATCTGTCAATGGCCACTGGGTCCCGCGCATGCCGCCAACGTTCCCTCGGGACAATCTCCGACCATACCAGCATCACCCGGGAAGCAGATCGACCAGCTTGTTGAGGTCTTGCTTCATCCATTTGACTAACCTCCGCTGCGGTATGAGGCCCAGGTCGTTGCCCCCCGAATGTAGAACCAGCATATCCGGCCTCACCCTGCCCGCAACCGTCCGAAATATCGCACCACACACGTCACCCCAGCAAAATTCCCTATACCCCAACCATCGTACTGCCAGCTGGTCCTTCGAAAAGCCCAGCTGTTGGCCTTGAGCTCGAGCTGCAGCCCTCCTTCCGGCTCAGAAGACGAAGGAGTGGCCCACGATCCATGCGACACGGAAGAAGGAAAACAGGATGAAAATACCGATTCTCCCACCGTAGTCCCCCCAAGGCCCGCACTATTGATCCAATAAGCCCAAACGCACATACGTGAGGAACCGAACTGACTCCCATCTCCAAATCCTTTTAACTAACTCATCCCCCATACCCAGGCGTGCGGCCTCCGTGGCCACCCGATGCGGAAAGAATGTGTCCCATAAGCACCTGCACACAGCCCCAACTTTCCCAGGCCCGGTCGGAAAACCTTATTAAATTGGAAACAAGAGAGCGAGGAGCCGTCTGCATGAACCAATAAAGACCCCCCAATCGCCGGTCTTTGATCCAAGTACCATGTTACCGCGGCCACTGGACACAGTGTGGAACCCAGCAGGGCACCCAGTGTCACATCCCGGCTTTTTCCCCCAACATCCGTCTTGGACCTGGCCAGGTATACCACCATCTTCCCCCCAAGTACACGAACCCCGGATACCTGCAGACCCCCGGCAGCCGACCTTGAAGCACTCACCAATTCCTCAATTCTAAAGGCCCCGAAAAAGGCCAAGAGAAAAGCTGCCCGGAACCCGTTTAAACAGATTTCCGGTAACACTCGGATTAGATCCCCAAGCACCCGCACCGACACTGGGCGCCTAGCATCAGGAACCTTCCGACCCCTCCGATACCCTTTGTGTGCTTGCCTGATAACAAAAGCCTTGGTGAGGTCTTCCCCTTGTGGAGTTTGAACCAAAAGGCCATCACCGCCATAGTCCTGTGAGCCACTGCCGGGGATGCGCCCCCTGCCAATAAATGAAAGGTGAACCACAGGAAGGCGTCCAGAGTTGGTTCCCCCTTCACACCTTGGCCCATCCCGTCCCAAGAACGTTCCCATGAACCCCAGACCTTACTGTAGGCGGCCCAGGTGGCCCGCGCCAGCGAAGCCCTCACAAGTCCCCCAAGCAGGACGCTCCTAGTTGCCACATTTCATCCGGGCACGTCTGGCCTGCGTCCTGCGCCTCCGGAGCCACCGTCCGAAATCGAGACCACTGAAAACGAGACAGAGCATCAGCCACCTCATTCAAATACCCAGGCACGTGGCGTGCGCGAAAGACTACATTAAGGGACATGCACAACAAAACAAAGCGTCGCAATAGTGTCACCACCGGTTTAGACGCCGCCGACTGGTTATTGACTGCATGTACCACGGACATGTTGTCCGAGAAAAAGACCACCTTCCGGTCCCGAAGCCTATCCCCCCACAGAGCCAACGCCACCACCAACGGGAAAAGTTCCAGAAAAGCCAGGTTACGCCTCCGGCCATTTTTCCGCGCACAATCTCCCACCGAAGTAGGCCCCAAAACCCTCGCTACCCGACGCATCGGTGAACAGCTCCAGTTCGGCTGTAGACACGCATTCCTGTCGGAAGAACAATGTCCCGTTGAAGTCCCATAGGAAGGTATCCCACGTCGGCCCGCATAGAGGAAGATGCCTGTACGAAATGGTGTGGGGATTGCATCCCTGCGGTAGCCGCCGACAGGCTGCGGCTAAACATCGTACCCATTGGTATCACTCTGCAGGCGAAATTGAGCATCCCAATCAGCATCCTGATTGCAGCTGTCGCAGGGTCACCTTGCGTGCCCGCTGCACTGCGGCCACTACGCAGCGCAGCCCTTCCAACTTAGCCAGCGGCAGCCAGCATTCCCCGAGCACCGAATCTATTTCTAGTCCCAAGAAACTGAGGCACTCGGTCGGGCCCTCAGTCTTATCTGCCTCCAGCGGCACCCCAAAATGACCCGCCACGATTCGATGGTCCTCAACAGGTGCAGGCATGCGGGAGAGTCGGCCGCCCTACGCAGAGGAAGTCATCCAGGTAGTGCACTACCGCTCTGTTCCCCGCCTCGACCCGCATCACCCATCCGAGGAAAGAACTGAATTTCTTGAAGTAGGAGCACGAAATGGAACAACCCATCGGGAGGCATAAGTCCACGAAGTAGCCCCCTTCGAAGAAGCACCCCAGCAGGTGGTGACATGCCGGGTAAACCGGAAGCAGGTGAAAAGCGGCTTCGATATCAACCTTGGCCATCAGAGCCCCACGCCCGGCACTCTTTACCAGCTCGACTGCCTGGTCAAATGATGCATAAGAGACCGAGCACAAGTCTCTGTCGATATCGTCATTCACCGACGCTCCTTTGGGATAGGAGAGGTGGTGAATGAGCCTAAACGTCCCCATCTCCTTCTTGGAGACCACCCCGAGAGGGGAAACCCTGAGGCCCTCCAGCGTGCTGGGAACGTTCCCGCCATCCTACCCAACAGTACTTCCTTGCGAAGTTTTTCCCGTACCACCCCCGGGAATTCCGCTACCGACTTGAGATTACGCAGACACACCGTACCGCCCCTCTCCCGGAAGGGAATGAAGAACCCTTGTCCAAACTCAGCCCTGAGCAGCTCTGCGTCTGTCCTATTACCGTAGCGGCTTAGCCAGGGCTCCATCACATGTAACCTCGCCGGGGTTAGGCCCCGGGGCAATGGAAGTCCCCCCACCGCCAACTGCGGAAGGAGTTCCGGCTCCACCCGACTTTCCTTTTTTAAAGCATCGTTGGAGCCCGTGGGCCCCCCCACAGCCCGAGCACTCATGTTTAAAGCGGCAGTATGTACCCCACTTGCACTTACCTTCATTGAAGAGCCAGCATAAGCCCTTCTGCAAGGCGGCCAACGAGGCGGACTGACCCTTTGCGCCAGCCGTGTGCTTCATCCAGAGAGCTTCATCCAGAGAGGCAGGTCCATTTGGTTCCACCTCGTACCTGGATTGGCCGCCAACTGCTGCCGGAACTGCTTCATCCAGAGAGGCAGGTCCATTTGGTTCCACCTCGTACCTGGATTGGCCGCCAACCGCTGCCGGAACTGCTCATCGTACTGCCACCAGGCCAGTCCGCCATAGGTGCGGTACGCCTCCCAAATCCCGTCTAAGTAGCAAAACAGGGATGAGCAGGAACTTGGCAATTTCTCCCCTATTACGCTGGCCAGGATGCAGAACGCCCTCAACCAGTTACCAAAGGACTTCGGTATCTTGCGATACTGCCTCCGCTTTTCTTCCTCCTCCTTTTTCTCGTCTTTCTTATCTTCTTCCTTAAGGTCAATAAAGTCCTCCAAAGGAAGAAGGGAAAAGATCTCACAGAATTCCCCCTTCCAAATTTTTTCTTTCACCTCCTGCTTGAGGTGCACCCCCAGCGGGCCCGCAAATGACACGTACGCACGCTGCCTTGCCGTGTGCGGCACCCCCCCAGTTAACTCCGCCTGCTCACTCCCCGTCTCCCCCGCTCTGGACTCTGCCCCCGCATCCCCGCTGGAAGCTGCTACTGCCGAGGACCCGCCACTGGTCCCCGCGTCGACCGTCCCCTGCGCCCACACCTGCCCTATGCCACACCTTGTACAACCCCCCTGCCCCCAGTGAGTGGAGCAGTGATTGCAGTGTTTGCACTAATACACAGGAACTTAATGATTCGCTGGACTCACCAGCCAAGACCCTCGATCCGGAAGCACCTGGGGCTGCGCTGTTAACCACTGCGTGACCAGGATGAACGACATCCGCCGATATCCCGCCAACCAGCGAGCCCACCTGTTGCCTTGATAACACTGACTGCTCTGAGCCGCCCCGGCCCAGGCTCTACCGTCCACGGCCACTAGCGATGGGGGCGCCCTCCCGGGCCGTGACCCCTTCCCGCCCGACTCCACACAGGGCCATCGAGCCACCATCGCGGCCTCCGCTCCAGACGCAACCCCATCCAGCCTGGGGGGCGCGTCGCAGATGTCCAGGACAGCCGCCCGCCTCCGAGCCTGCCACGGCCTTCCCCTGCCGCCTCCTGCCCTCCAGTGCGCTTTGCTGTATTCCCACATGCGGCCAGAGGGGGCGCTGTGCTGTATTCCCACATGCTGCCAGTGGGAGGCGCTGTGCTGTATTCCCACATGCTGCCAGACGGGGGCGGTGTGCTGTATTCCCACATGCTGCCAGAGGGGCCGCTGTGTTGTATTCCCACATGCTGCCAGAGGGGGCGCTGTGCTGTATTCCCACATGCTGCCAGAGGGGGCGCTGTGCTGTATTCCCACATGCTGTCAGAGGGGGCGCTGTGCTGTATTCCCACATGCTGCCAGAGGGGGCGCTGTGCTGTATTCCCACATGCTGCCAGAGGGAGCGCTGTGCTGTATTCCCACATGCTGCCAGAGGGGGCGCTGTGCTGTATTCCCACATGCTGCCAGAGGGGGCGCTGTGCTGTATTCCCACATGCTGCCAGAGGGGGCGCTGTGCTGTATTCCCACATGCTGCCAGAGGGCGCTGTGCTGTATTCCCACATGCTGCCAGAGGGGCGCTGTGCTGTATTCCCACATGCTGCCAGAGGGTGCTGTGCTGTATTCCCACATGCTGCCAGAGGGAGCGCTGTGCTGTATTCCCACATGCTGCCAGAGGGCGCTGTGCTGTATTCCCACATGCTGCCAGATGGGGCTGTGCTGTATTCCCACATGCTGCCAGAGGGGGCTGTGCTGTATTCCCACATGCCAGGGAGCGCTGTGCTGTATTCCCACATGCTGCCAGAGGGGGCGCTGTGCTGTATTCCCACATGCTGCCAGAGGGGGCGCTGTGCTGTATTCCCACATGCTGCCAGAGGGGGCGCTGTGCTGTATTCCCACATGCTGCCAGAGGGGGCGCTGTGCTGTATTCCCACATGCTGCCAGAGGGGGCGCTGTGCTGTATTCCCACATGCTGCCAGAGGGGGCGCTGTGCTGTATTCCCACATGCTGCCAGAGGGGCGCTGTGCTGTATTCCCACATGCTGCCAGAGGGGGCGCTGTGCTGTATTCCCACATGCTGCCAGAGGGGGCGCTGTGCTGTATTCCCACATGCTGCCAGAGGGGGCGCTGTGCTGTATTCCCACATGCTGCCAGAGGGGGCGCTGTGCTGTATTCCCACATGCTGCCAGAGGGGGCGCTGTGCTGTATTCCCACATGCTGCCAGAGGGGGCGCTGTGCTGTATTCCCACATGCTGCCAGAGGGGGCGCTGTGCTGTATTCCCACATGCTGCCAGAGGGGGCTGTGCTGTATTCCCACATGCTGCCAGAGGGGGCGCTGTGCTGTATTCCCACATGTTACAGAGCTGTGCTGTATTCCCACATGCGTCAGAGGGGGCGCTGTGCTCATTCCTATGCTGCCAGGGGATGGGGCGCTGTGCTGTATTCCCACGTGCTGTCAGAGGGGGCGCTGTGCTGTATTCCCACATACTGCCAGAGGGGGCACTGTGCTGTATTCCCACATGCTGCCAGAGGGGGCGCTGTGCTGTATTCCCACATGCTGCCAGAGGGGGCGCTGTGCTGTATTCCCACATGCTGCCAGAGGGGGCCCTGTGCTGTATTCCCACATGCTGCCAGAGGGGGCGCTGTGCTGTATTCCCACATGCGGCCAGAGGGAGCGCTGTGCTGTATTCCCACATGCCGCCAGAGGAGGGCGCTGTGCTGTATTCCCACATGCTGCCAGAGGGGGGCGCTGTGCTGTATTCCCACATGCCGCCAGAGGAGGGCGCTGTGCTGTATTCCCACATGCTGCCAGAGGGGGCGCTGTGCTGTATTCCCACATGCTGCCAGAGGGGGCGCTGTGCTGTATTCCCACATGCTGCCAGAGGGGGCGCTGTGCTGTATTCCCACATGCTGCCAGAGGGGGCGCTGTGCTGTATTCCCACATGCTGCCAGAGGGGGCGCTGTGCTGTATTCCCACATGCTGCCAGAGGGGGCGCTGTGCTGTATTCCCACATGCTGCCAGAAGGGGCGCTGTGCCAGGCTCCTGCCATGCTGTCACCGAGGGGGCTGTGCTGTATTCCCACATGCCAGAGGGGCGCTGTGCTGTATTCCCACATGCTGCCAGAGAGGAGGCGCCAGCTGTATTCACATGCTGCCAGAGGGGGGTTGTGCTGTATTCCCACATACTGCCAGAGGGGCGCTTGAGTTGGCTCCTACATGCTGCCAGAGTGGAGGGCTGCTGTGCTGTATTCCCACATGCTGTCAGAGGGGGTGCTGTGCTGTATTCCCACATGCTGCCAGATGGGGCGCTGTGCTGTATTCCCACATGCTGTCAGAGGGGGCGCTGTGCTGTATTCCCACATGCTGCCAGAGGGGGCGCTGTGCTGTATTCCCACATGCTGCCAGAGGGGGCGCTGTGCTGTATTCCCACATGCTGCCAGAGGGGGCGCTGTGCTGTATTCCCACATGCTGCCAGAGGGGGCGCTGTGCTGTATTCCCACATGCTGCCAGAGGGGGCGCTGTGCTGTATTCCCACATGCTGCCAGAGGGGGCGCTGTGCTGTATTCCCACATGCTGTCAGAGGGGGCACTGTGCTGTGCTGTATTCCCACATGCGGCCAGAGGGGGCGCTGTGCTGTATTCCCACATGCTGCCAGTGGAAGGCGCTGTGCTGTATTCCCACATGCTGCCAGACGGGGGCGGTGTGCTGTATTCCCACATGCTGCCAGAGGGGCCGCTGTGTTGTATTCCCACATGCTGCCAGAGGGGCTGCTGTGCTGTATTCCCACATGCTGCCAGAGGGGCTGCTGTGCTGTATTCCCACATGCTGCCAGAAGGGGCGCTGTGCTGTATTCCCACATCCTGCCAGAGGAGGGCGCTGTGCTGTATTCCCACGTGCTGCCAGAGGGGGCGCTGTGCTGTATTCCCACATGCTGCCAGAGGGGGCCCTGTGCTGGATTCCCACATGCTGCCAGAGGAGGGCGCTGTGCTGTATTCCTACATGCTGCCAGAGGGGGCGCTGTGCTGTATTCCCACATGCTGCCAGAGGGGGCGCTGTGCTGTATTCCCACATGCTGCCAGAGGGGGCGCTGTGCTGTATTCCCACATGCTGCCAGAGGGGGCGCTGTGCTGTATTCCCACATGCTGCCAGAGGGGGCGCTGTGCTGTATTCCCACATGCTGCCAGAGGGGGCGCTGTGCTGTATTCCCACATGCTGCCAGAGGGGGCGCTGTGCTGTATTCCCACATGCTCTCAGAGGGGGCGCTGTGCTGTATTCCCACATGCTGCCAGAGGGGGCGCTGTGCTGTATTCCCACATGCCACATGCTGCAGAGGGGGCGCTGTGCTGTATTCCCACATGCTGCCAGAGGAGGGCGCTGTGCTGTATTCCCACATGCTGTCAGAGGGGGTGCTGTGCTGGATTCCCACATGCTGCCAGAGGAGGGCGCTGTGCTGTATTCCCACATGCTGCCAGAGGGGGCGCTGTGCTGTATTCCCACATGCTGCCAGAGGGGGCCCTGTGCTGTATTTCCACATGCTGCCAGAGGGGCGTTGTGCTGTATTCCCACATGCTGCCAGAGGGGGCGCTGTGCTGTATTCCCACATGCTGCCAGATGGGGCGCTGTGCTGTATTCCCACATGCTGTCAGAGGGGGCGCTGTGCTGTATTCCCACATGCTGCCAGAGGGGGCGCTGTGCTGTATTCCCACATGCTGCCAGAGGGGGCGCTGTGCTGTATTCCCACATGCTGCCAGAGGGGGCGCTGTGCTGTATTCCCACATGCTGCCAGAGGGGGCGCTGTGCTGTATTCCCACATGCTGCCAGAGGGAGCGCTGTGCTGTATTCCCACATGCTGCCAGAGGGGGCGCTGTGCTGTATTCCCACATGCTGCCAGAGGGGGCGCTGTGCTGTATTCCCACATGCTGCCAGAGGGGGCGCTGTGCTGTATTCCCACATGCTGCCAGAGGGGGCGCTGTGCTGTATTCCCACATGCTGCCAGAGGGGGCGCTGTGCTGTATTCCCACATGCTGCCAGAGGGGGCGCTGTGCTGTATTCCCACATGCTGCCAGAGGAGGGCGCTGTGCTGTATTCCCACATGCTGCCAGAGGGGGCGCTGTGCTGTATTTCCACATGTGACAAGAGGGGGCGCTGTGCTATATTCCCACATACTGCCAGAGGGGGCGCTGTGCTGTATTCCCACATGCTGCCAGAGGGGGCGCTGTGCTGTATTCCCACATGCTGCCAGAGGAGGGCTCTGTGCTGTATTCCCACGTGCTGCCAGAGGGGGCGCTGTGCTGTATTCCCACATGCTGCCAGAGGGGGCGCTGTGCTGTATTCCCACATAATGCCAGAGAGGGCGCTGTGCTGTATTCCCACATGCTGCCAGAGGGGGCGCTGTGTTGTATTCCCACATGCTGCCAGAGGGGGCTTGTGCTGTATTCCCACATGCTGCCCAAGGGGGCGCTGTGCTGTATTCCCACATGCGACCAGAGTGGGCGCTGTGCTGTATTCCCACATGCTGCCAGAGGGAGCGCTGTGCTGTATTTCCACATGATGCCAGAGTGGGCGCTGTGCTGTATTCCCTGGAGGGGGGGGGAGGGGAGAGAGTCTGTGTGTGTGTATGGGTGTATTTCCACATGCTGCCAGAGTGGGCGCTGTGCTGTATTCCCTGGAGGGGGGGGAGGGGAGAGAGTCTGTGTGTGTGTATGGGTGAGTCTGTGTGTTTGTGTGTGTGTGTCATCTGTGTGTGTTGGGGGGGTCAGTCTGTGTGTGTGTGTATTAGTCAGTCTGTGTGTGTTGGGGGTGTCAGTGTGTGTGTGTGTATGGGTCAGTGTGTGTGTATGGGTCAGTCTGTGTGTGGGGGGGGGTCAGTCTGTGTGTGTGTGTGTATGAGTCAGTCTGTGTGTGTTGGGGGGTCAGTGTGTATGTGTGTATGAGTCAGTCTGTGTGTGTTGGGGGTCGGTCTGTGTGTGTATGGGTCAGTCTGTGTGGGGGGTCAGTCTCTGTCCGTGTGTGTGTGTGTGTGTGGCTGTGTATGGGTCAGTCTGTGTGTGTGGGGTCAGTCTGTGTGTGTGTGATGAGGTCAGTCTGTGTGTGTGTTGGGGGTCAGTCTGTGTGTGTGTGGCTATGCGGTCAGTCTGTGTGTGTGTCAAAGTAGCTTCGGTCAGTCTGTGTGTTGGGGTGTCAGTGTGTGTGTGTCTGTGGGTGAGAATCTGTGTGTGTGTGTGTGTGGGGGTCAGTGTGTGTGTCTGTGGGTCAATCTGTGTGTGTGTGGGGGGGTCAGTGTGTGTGTGTCTGTGGTTCAGTCTGTGTGTGTGTGGTGGGGTCAGGTGAACCCACCACATACAGTACACTCCCACCAACACAGAGTACACCTTTTGCATGCACACAGTGCACCCCTGACAGGGCAGGACTGGGGATACAAAGCAGCCCTGGAAAAAAAAAATCTATGCCAGCCCCATTAGTCATTGCGCCATATATTGTCGCATGTAATATGTAAGGCTATGTCTTGCCACTCCAGATGATTGAGTAATTGCTTTTTCAAATATTAAATATTGGTCCTTTCAGAGTTAAAGGGGAGACCAGCACGGCGTGGGGAAAAAAAGGTGAGTAAAAGTACTATTTTTAAACACACACAGACACACACATACCGCATGACAGACACAGACACACACATATACAATGACACACACATACCATGACAGACACACACACATCTTGACAGACATATACTATGAAAGACACACACACACCATGACACACACACACACCATGACACAGACAGACACCATGACACAGACAGACACACACACACACACACACCATGACAGGCAGACAGACACACACACACACCATGACAGACAGACAGACAGACACACACAATGACAGACAGACACAAAATACACTTTAATATAAACTCCTCATAAAAGTCATGAATACACATGTAGAGAGAAGGTACCGAAATACCGTGGTCCCGAACGACTTGGAAGTCCAGAGGTGTTTGTCCCTTCGAGCAGCCGATTTTAGTTCCAGGCACACGACAACCAAACACCTCTGGGCTAACAAAGGATCCAAGATGGCTGCCGCGTGGTCGGTATCCGAGCGGCGGACACCCTGAAAATCTATTAACTGCAGAGAGATACATTGTTGCCATCTGTAATGGGAGCTTCCGACTTATTACTGGCTATCTTACCCCTGGCTTCTAATAGTTCCTTCAACGTCTGCCGTTTCAATGTAGTATAATCTGTCTCCATTCACCTCTGTGTTCGGTACTTTGTTGCATACGAATTGTCATTCACTTTCCCGTTCGGCAGTTTCAATCACCCAAACATCGCTTTTCGGCTGTAAGGTTGGATCCCGTTGCTTGCCACCAATTGTAGCGGAGCTGCAATATTAAATCCCAATATCGCCGCTGGTAAAAGAAAGTAATCCAAGAAAAGCGTTGAAATGAAGGCAATATCCCAAATCCCCCCCAGTAACCGGATGAAACACAGTTCTGGGAGTTAACTGACGATTTTATTCACATGCTCCAGTATTTATTTGGTTCCCCATGCAAGGGGTTTCATTAGTCCTTTTACAGGGGTTATACAGTAGGCGACTACATGGGGAACTGAACATGCAAGACATTTCTCCCACCATGCACTGCTGTACGAGAGGGATACTCCCACAGAAAATCCTGTTAAGTGGATTATCCCTCCGTACAGCAGAACTTTTTCACTTAAAAATACATAACTGGCACATTATTCGGGCTATTGTACCGAATGACCTATAGGTAGATAGCTGGGATCTGAGCGCATACTTCGGTAGATTACCGCTCAGATCCCAACACAATCAGCCGAACGCCACATAAAATACAGTTTAACATGAACTTTCAATAAAACACACGAATGCACATTTTGACGAAAAGTACCGAAAGACCGGTGTTCCCGGACGGTCTGGAAGTCCAGCGGTGTTCGTGCCATCGAGTAGCCGATTTTAGTTCGACGACCTAACACCGCTGGGCTAAAAGTGAATCCAAGATGGCCGCCGCCGCGTGGTCAGTATCCGAACTGCGGCCACCCCGCAAATCAATTAACTGGGGAACGCTACACTGTTGCAATCTATTTATGGGAGCCACACGACATCCTGTGTGTGGTCTCCCATTCGGTACTTTGTTTGTTTCATGAACAGTGTTGAAAGTCACTGTTCGTGAAACTAGCATATACATGCTAGCGGCTTTCGCGTCCCCTAGCATACGAATGCCCTCTATCACATTTATAAGTGAACAACATAAAATCAAATAAGTTAACCAGCTTTTCTAGGACAACCCTTAGACATATAAAACAATAGTCTGAAGTGGCTAGGTTTGCCACACTGACCATAATAGAGAGAGGTAACCTTCCATTTGGGTGTGTGTGTCTGTAACTGTGTGTGTGTGCCTGTAACTGTGTATGACTGTAACTGTGTGTGTGTGTGTCTATAACTGTGTGTAACTGTGTGTGTCTGTAACTGTGTGTCTGTAACTGTGTATGACTGTAACTGTGTGTGTGTCTGTAACTGTGTATGACTGTAACTGTGTGTGTGTGTGTGTCTGTAACTGTGTGCGTGTCTGTAACTGTGTATAACTGTAACTGCATGTGTGTATGTGTCTGTAACTGTGTGTAACTGTGTGTGTCTGTGTATCTGTAACTGTAACTGTGTGTGTGTCTGTAACTGTGTATGTCTGTAACTGTGTATGACTGTAACTGTGTGTGTGTCTGTTACTGTGTATGACTGTAACTACATGTGTGTGTGTCTGTAACTATGTGTAACTGTGTGTGTCTGTGTATCTGTAACTGTGTGTGTGTGTCTGTAACTGTGTATGACTGTAACTGTGTGTGTGTCTGTAACTGTGTGTGTGTGACTGTAACTATGTGTGTCTGTAACTGTGTGTGTGTGTCTGTAACTGTGTATGACTGTAACTGTGTGTGTGTCTGTAACTGTGTGACGGTAACTGTGTGTGGCTGTGTGGCTGTAACTGTGTGTGTTTGTAACTGTGTGTGTATGACTGTGTGTGTCTATAACTGTGTATGACTGTAACTGTGTGTGTGTCTGTAAGTGTGTGTGTTACCAGGGCCAGATTAAGAGCCCAGTGGGCCTGGTGCTGACAATTATGATGGGCCTAATTACATAATCTTATTGACCAAACACACTAAAACAGTCCTACCTCCCAAGCGTCATGTATCTGATGGAGATGGTGCTGTAGGGAAACTCATAGGATGCAGCTATGAGAAAACACATACCCTATGTTTATCTCACGCTTTCACCTTTCAAGTAAATCCATACCCTCTAACAGCAGTGTCCAGTAAAGCAGAAAGTCTATGGATGGGGTAAAAGGGTGGGCCACTGACACAAATCACATAACCAGAACTGCCGAAAGGGACGAACATACACAAAAAGGGGGCATTTATGTGTCCCCATGTATCCCAGTGCCCCCATGTCACTGGGACACTGGGGGACATTGAGAGACATTGGGACACTGAGAGACCTGGGGAAACTGAGAAACTAGGGAACACTGGGAGACCTGTGGACACTGGGTGACTTTGAGACACGAGGGGACACTAGGAGACATAGGGCACTGAGACAATGTGATACATAGGGCACACTGTGATATATAGGGGACACTCAAGACTTGATAAAGACCAGGTTACTGGCGTCCAATAAACCTGCTTAAATCTATCACACTGAGTGCCTGAGATTTGTTTCTTTTATACTAGGGGACACAGATACTTGGGGGCACTGGGAGACATGGGGACACTGGGAGACTAGGAATTCTGAGAGACTAGGGACACTGAGACACCTCGGACACTGAGAGACACCAGAGACACTGGGAGAGATGGGGCACTGGGACATCCTGATACATAGGGGACACTGTGATACATAGGGGACACTGGAGACTTGATAAAGACCTGGGTACAGGTCAAAACGTTGCGTTGTCCAATAAACCTGCTTAAAGCTATCACAGTGAGTGCCTGAGATTTTTTCTTTTATACTATTGGACATTGAGACACTAGGAGACTAGGGAACTTTGGGAGACTAGGAAACACTGAGACTAGGGACACTGGCACACTACAGACACTGAGACACCAGGGACACTAGGAGACATGGGGATACTGAGATATTAGGGACACAGACTGTCTGACCTCTCTGTGCAGAGCTGCTCCCCCACGGATCAGTGAGTAGAGAGAGGCAGATGCTGTAACTTCTTATTCCTGCCTCTCTCCACACAAACAGTGACCCCTACTGGCTGGCCGTGGTATTGCAGAATAAGCTCTGTTTACTTCTGCAATACCAGCACCGGCTAGGCAGTCTCAAATACCTGAGAAATACTTCTGAGAAATACCTCGCAACCATAAGAAATACATAAGACTTACCTGGCAACCCTAAGAGTGGTGAGTAAAAAAAAAAAAAAAAAAAAAAAATTTTTTTTTTAAATCAATGGGCCTGGGCCTGGAGCTGCAGCTCCATCAGCCCCTATGTTAATGCAGCCCTGTGTGTGACTGTCTGCCTGTGTGTGAAACTGTAACTGTGTGTGTGTGAGACTGTCTGCCTGTGTGTGAAACTGTGTGTGTGTGTGTGTGTGTGTGTGAGAGAGTGAGAGAGACTGTCTGCCTGTGTGTGAAACTGTAACTGTGTGTGTGAGTGTGAGAGCGAGAGAGAGAGAGAGACTGTCTGCCTGTGTGTGAAACTGTAGCTGTGTGTGTGTGAGACTGTCTGCCTGTGTGTGAGTGTGAGAGAGAGACTGTCTGCCTGTGTGTGAAACTGTAACTGTGTGTGATGTGAGACTCTCTGCCTGTGTGTGAAACTGTGTGTGTGTGTGAGTGTGAGAGAGTGAGAGAGACTGTCTGCCTGTGTGTGAAACTGTAGCTGTGTGTGTGTGAGACTGTCTGCCTGTGTGTGAAACTGTGTGTGTGTGAGTGTGAGAGAGAGACTGTCTGCCTGTGTGTGAAACTGTAACTGTGTGTGTGTGAGACTGTCTGCCTGTGTGTGAAACTGTGTGTGTGAGAGAGACTGTCTGCTTGTGTGTGTGTGTGTGACTGCAAGTGTGTGTATTACTAACTGTGTGTATGACTGTTCCCTATACAAACACTACACCCCTATACACACACACACACTATATATGGATGAAGATAGCAGGGGCTCCATGGCAACAGGTTTTCACCACCCGGGTAGCTGACTATCCCAAAACACACATGTGCGAGTGGGCGGGGCTTACACACACACACACACACACACACACTATACATGGATAAAGATGGGGGGGGAGGGGCGCTGTCAGGATTTTTCGCACAGGGCGCCTAAAGGCCTAAGGCCGGCCCTGGATGGGCCGAATGGTTCGTATCTGCCGTCACATTCTATGTTTCTATCACTCCAGTTATTACTCCCGTTATCACTCCGGCTATCACTCCGGCTATCACTCCGGCTATTACTCCAGCTATTACTCCGGCTTTTACTCCGGCTATTACTCCGGCTATTACTCCGGCTATTACTCCAGTTATCACTCCAGCTATTACTCCGGCTATTACTCCAGTTATTACTCCGGCTATTACTCCAGTTATTACTCCGGCTATTACTCCGGCTTTTACTCCAGTTATCACTCCAGCTATTACTCCGGCTATTACTCCAGTTATTACTCCGGCTATTACTCCAGTTATTACTCCGGCTATTACTCCAGTTATAACTCCGGCTAATACTCCAGTTATCACATTAGCTAATACTCCGGCTATTACTCCAGTTATTACTCCGGCTATTACTCCAGTTATAACTCCGGCTAATACTCCAGTTATCACATTAGCTAATACTCCGGCTATTACTCCAGTTATTACTCCCATTATCACTCCAGCTATCACTCTGGCTATTACTTAAGTTATCACTCCAGCTATTACTCCAGTTATTACTCCAGCTATTACTCCAGTTATAACTCCGGCTAATACTCCAGTTATCACATTAGCTAATACTCCGGCTATTACTCCAGTTATTACTCCCATTATCACTCCAGCTATCACTCCAGCTATTACTCCAGTTATTACTCCAGCTATTACTCCGGCTATTACTCCAGTTATTACATTAGCTAATACTCCGGCTATTACTCCAGTTATCACATTAGCTAATACTCCGGCTATTACTCCAGTTATCACATTAGCTAATACTCCGGCTATTACTCCAGTTATCACATTAGCTAATACTCCGGCTATTACTCCAGTTATCACATTAGCTAATACTCCAGCTATTACTCCAGTTATTACTCCGGCTATTACTCCAGCTATTACTCCAGTTATTACTCCGGCTATTACTCCGGCTATTACTCCGGCTATTACTCCAGCTATCACATTAGCTAATACTCCGGCTATTACTCCAGTTATTACTCCCATTATCACTCCAGCTATCACTCCAGCTATTACTCCAGTTATTACTCCAGCTATTACTCCGGCTATTACTCCAGTTATCACATTAGCTAATACTCCGGCTATTACTCCAGTTATTACTCTGGCTATTACTCCAGCTATTACTCCAGTTATTACTCCGGCTATTACTCCAGTTATTACTCCGGCTATTACTCCAGTTATTACTCCGGCTATTACTCCGGCTATTACTCCAGCTATTACTCCAGCTATTACTCCAGTTATTACTCCGGCTATTTCTCCGGCTATTACTCCGGCTATTACTCCGGCTATTACTCCGGCTATTACTCCGGCTATTACTCCGGTTATTACTCCAGTTATTACTCCGGCTATTACTCCAGTTATTACTCCGGCTATTACTCCGGCTATTACTCCAGCTATTACTCCAGCTATTACTCCAGTTATTACTCCGGCTATTACTCCAGATATTACTCCGGCTATTACTCCGGCTATTACTCCGGCTATTACTCCGGCTATTACTCCGGTTATTACTCCAGTTATTACTCCGGCTATTACTCCGGTTATCACTCCAGATATATATTACTCCGGCTATTACTCCGGCTATTACTCCGGCTATAACTCCGGCTATAACTCCGGCTATCACTCCGGTTATCACTCCGGTTATCACTCCGGCTATAACTTGAGCTCACTTTTTTTTTAGCAATTTACTTCTTTTCATGTTTAGCGGCCCATGTTGGATCAAATGATGAACATGTTGTGGATTTTGATACCGAGCATCAGCTCAGGCCAGGCCATGGGCAGCCGGTGGGTTTGGAGATGGCTGTGAATATAAAGCCTGGAACGGCTATTCACTAAACGCTAAATGTTATCAATGAATTTTAAATGGCAAAACTAAGGGGAAAATCCTCCAAATCAGCTATAGTCAAAGTTTGGATATTCGGCATCAGTTTTAGGCATTAATTTAGGACTAATTTAAAAAATATTACAAATATCCCTATAAATGAGAAAATTTACAAAGTCCATTTTTGCCAGTTTTGGTTTTTATTGATAAAGCCAATTCGGATGGCTTCATACAGCCCAGGCTGCAGACAATGTATGTACCCATTGTACAGCGCTACAGAATTTTCTGGCGCTATATAAATAATAATAATAATATGTACCTTGGATGTGTCTGGAGCTGCTCCACCATTTCTACCACCTTGTGTTCGCAATGTTGAAACATAGAAAGTGTGGGAATCCAATTTTCTGTAAATTGAAAATATAATATATCTCACTAAAGAATGTACATATCACAGTGTTAGGCCAGACACATAGCCTGGGGTACAATACACAAATTCTTCCTGTGTACACAGCTTCAGGTGGGGCATCCATCACTCACACTCGCCTGTCACTGGCAGCCGGATACAGAGTGTGGGATTACACTCAGGTTAGATAATATGATAGAAATGGAGAGGTTGTCCCCACATAGGATTCTGGGTCGTCAACATGCAATGGATTAGGCCTAGAGGCACCATATCTTATTTGCTTGGTAGTTGGTACCTGATAAATAATTACAGTAAATACCAGCTTGCCAACTCAAAGAGACAATACCCCGTCAATTTTATGAGAAACACAACTTGGAACATCTACAAGATATATAACCCAGCTCATCAAGATGACAGAACCTGGAACATCTACAGAACAAAGAATCCAGCTCATTGAGGAGACAGTACCTGGAACATCTACAGAACATAGGATCCAGCTCATCAAGGTGACAGAACCTGGAACATCTACAAGATGTATAACCCAGCTCATCAAGGAGACAGAACCTGGAACATCTACAGAACACTAATCCAGCTCATCGAGGAGACAGAACCTTGAACCTCTACAAGATGTATAACCCGGCTTATCACGGAGAGATAACCTGGAACATCTACAGAACATAGAAGCCAGCTCATCGAGGAGACAGAACCTAGAACATCTACAGAATACAGAATCCAGCTCATCAAGGAGTCAGAACCTGGAACATCTACAGAGCATAGAATCCAGCTCATCAAGGGACAGAACCTGGAACATCTACAAGATATATAACCCAGTTCATTAAAAAGACAGTACTCAACAAATCTACAGAACACATCACTTAGAGGAGACAGAACCTAAATACATCTACAAGATATGCAACCCAGCTACTCAAGGAGACAGAACCTCGCACATCTACATAACACGGAACCCACCACTTAGAGGAGACAGAACCTGACACATCGATCTAGTACCTCAAGGAGACCCATATCCTGACACCTCCAGGAAACATAAATAGATTAGACATGAAACCTAGATGAGACAGTACTGACACAGTACCATATAATATACTTAATAAGGAGGATTTCTGCAATGGTACCCGAGTATATTGCTGCAGCTATAAATAGTACATCAGGAGGTGGATGCGACAAGGTTTTCATTTGATAAACAATAAAAGGCACTAAGATACTAAGATTATTGCAGCTGCCAATAGAAAAAATAGTAACAGGCTCTTCCATTGGAAAACCAGAATTTTCCACACTGACTCTTTCTGAAGAATATTGCTTGTGTATGATGGATTGAGTAGAACGGTTCACTTCCAGTGAATCATTGTCCTGGACAGCGGCTGCCGGCACCCTTGGTAGATTCTCAGAGTAGGTGCCAGTAATGACCGGGGTGGGGCACTTTCTGCGTCTCCTTGGTAGCTGGTGAAGTGACTGAGTACTAGCTGTGGCTGAAGGGGGTACGCAGCCCGGGAGCAAGTTCTTTGCTTTAGCCCCTTGAGCCCAGGACGAAGTAGCTTTCCATGGGCCCCAGGTCGTTCCCAAATAACACAACACTCCCACCTCCCTGTTTCCACAGCCCCCCAGTCCAGCCATACACTGGCCTTAGAAATAGCAAGTCGCCCTCCGCCAGCAACGGCAAACACTTTGGGCTAGGGCAATCGCGGGACACCTCGCAACAAATGAGGCTTAACAATAGTCAAGCATGCCCCAGTGGGGCATTTTCCCGCAGTCCTTCTGCAGGAATGCCATTTACCAGCACTCACTGGCAACGGCTTAGGTCATCTCTGGGCCACTGCGTGTTCAGTACCGGCGTCACTCCCAGGGACCAGGTGGGCAAGTCCGAACAGTCCTGGTAATGGTAATATTACTTCCTCTGCTGTCCCAACATATTCCTCTGGACCCCACTCTCCCACCATCTGGACCGGTTGAGCAGGGTGATTACATCCACGGGCCAGGGAGGGACAGTCTCTCACAAAATGCCCCTGGCGCTGGCACCCATGGCAAACAGGCTTGTGCTTTGCCCTGGGACTCTTTGTGGGCCCAGTGGCCCCGTTGCTCCTTTTCTGGGATATTGACCCCGGTACAGGCCTCCGACCGGGAACACCACTGGGGTACATAGCCCAGTCTGACTGTGGGACATTCCTGGATTCCACAGTTTGAGCAAGGGCTGCTACTGCCGGCGTCGGCACAAACACAGGTGCTGTAGGATTCTGTCCCAGAAGAGCAATACTGGGGACTCCTCCACGAGTATCATGGAAGTACTGTGCTAACTTCGCGGCTGCAGTGGCTGTAATGGGCTTCTGGTCCTGGGTCCACTGTTGCAACTTCGCCAGGCAAGAGGTGGTAAAATTGCTCCAGCAGCACAATCTGCTTAAAGTCCTCCTGGGAGTGCACCTTACTCCCGGTCCACCATCCCTCAAGGGCATGTGTCAACCACCAGACACACTCTGGGTAGGTGCCTTCTGGAGTTGGCCGGATCTCCTGGAACTTTACCCTGTAGGACTCTGGGGTGACAGAGTACCTGTCCAGCACAGCTCGCTTCATGACCTGTAGTCACCCATTCTCTCTTGGAATTGCTCTGCAGGCCTCCAGGGCTTGTCCCATTAGTCTCCCATCCAGGGATTGAGCTCACATTGCCGCTCAAAGTCCTGCAGGAACCCATCTTATCATCAAACATAGAAAAGCTGTGCACTGATACTTTGAGATCAGTGCACAGCTTTTCTATGTGTCTGGCTAGATGGGGAAACCATGGCTGCGGTCACATTCACCCGGTGATCATGATCCTCTGCTGCTAATGCTAGCAGCTCCCTCAGGCTTACTTTGCTGCCTGTGGCATCCCTGTAGTTCTGCATTCTCTGGGCCAGTCTGATTGCATGAGTTGACATTGCAGGAGCGATGCTGGAAGCCTCTGGTTGTGGTTCAGACACTCCATTCTGCTGCTCAGCCATGTTGCATCTCTCAGCAGCACTCTGAGCTCTTATGTACATCTCCGGTCAACTTTAGCCTCTTCAGAACACTGTACTGCAAGTTATCCCACAGCTGCCACCAGTTTGTGACGACACAGACTAATATCCTCCGTGGGTACTTCCACTAACTTGCACAGCTGATCACTAAGTGTTATGGCCTGGGCTTGGAGTCCCTTTATCCACCAGCATTCACATTAAAGCAGATCTTGGATAGTTAAAGCAAGGAAAGAGACAACCAGCTTCTATCTTGGTACAAACAGCAATGACCTTTATTTTCAAACAGCAACTGCCAGGCAGATATCTCAGCGTACCTCGGGGAGGCTCTGTATTTTGTGTCATGTGACACATTAAAGTCTCTTTTTGTCAAACCATCACTTAGAGGAGACAGAACCAAGATATAGAACCCAACTCATCAAGTAGACAGAACCTAGAACATAGCTCATTGAGGACACAGAAATTCGCACATCTACAAGATATATAACCCAGTTCATTAAAGATACAGAACTTGGCACATCTACAGAACATAGAACCCATCTCATCTAGGAGACATAATTTGGCACATCTACAGAACATAGAACTCATCTCATCTAGGTGACAGAACTTTGCACATCTACAGAATATAGAACCCAGCTCATAGAGAAGAAGGAACCTGGCACATCTACAAGATATAAAACCCGGCTCATAGAGAAGAAGGAACCTGGGACATCTACAAGATATAGAACCCTGCTCATCGAGGAGACAGAACCAGGCACACCTACAGAACACAGGAGCAAGCTCGTCAAGGAGACAGTAGGTGGCACATCTACAGAACATAGAACCCAGTTCATCAAGGAGACAGAACCTGGCACATCTACAAAACACAGAACACATCACTAAGAGGAGACAGAGCCTGACACATCTACAAGATATAGAACCCAGCTACTTGAGGAGAAAGAACCTAGCACAACTACAAAACACAAAATCCAGCATATCAAAGTAATGGAACCTGGAACATCTACAGAGCACAGAACCCATCATGTAAAGCAGACAGAACCTGACACCTCTATCTGGCGCCTAAAGGAGACCCAGATCCTTACATTCCAGGAAACATAAATTGATGAGACAAAAAACCTGGAACAGTTACAAAATCCAGAAACCAGCAACGCAACAAAACTTGAAATGTTGATGGGTCACAAAATTTGGCACCTCGAGAAAACACGGGTCGGGTACATCAATGATATGGCAAATCCAGGCGACACAGAATCCAGGACATCTACAAGACACAGAACCTTGAGCAGCCCTAACAAAAAGACATGGAACCTGGCACTTCAATGAGACAGAGAACCTGGAACCTACCTCCCTCAGATGCAGAGCGTAGTATATTGAGGAGACAAAACGTGGTACATTTTAGAAACATAGAACGTGGTACATTGAAGAGACACAGAAAATGGTACAATGAGGAGACATAGAAAGTGGTATACTGAGGAGACATAGAACGTGGTATATTGAATAGACACAGAATGTGGTATACTGAGGAGGCACAGAACGTGTTATATTGAATAGACACAGAACGTGGTATACTGAGGAGACACAGAATGTGGTATATTGAGACACAGAACGATACTGACAGAACACAGTGGTATATTGAATAGACACAGAACATGGCACATAGAGGGGATATAAAAAGTAGTATTTAAGGAGGCTCATATCATGACATCCTGGTTAGAAGCAGAATCTGGCACCTCTATTGCTATAGCTCTCAGGACAAACATGCAATCTCTAATAAGAAAGACGATGGTGAGGGCGGTCATTAAGTAAGCCTCAATTTATAATAATGACTCTAATTACCCCAATGTAAACACGTCCTCTCTCATTTCCTGAGTGGGCTTCAGCCCTCCTCCCTTACCTCCCACTTCCAAGGTCTGCAGACAGCTTTAAATAAACTCTACTAATTAAGTCTCCCTACCCTAAATAAACGTTGCTTTCTCCTTCCAGATGGGAGAGGTAGGGCTGGGGGTGAGAGGGGCAGATGGGAGATGCAGGGCTGAGGGGCAGATGGGAGAGGTAGGGCTGGGTGTGAGAGGGGCAGATGGGGAAGGTAGGGCTGGGGGTGAGAGGGGCAGATGGGATAGGCAGGGCTGGGGGTGAGAGGGGCAGATGGGAGAGGCAGGACTGGGGTGAGAGGGGCAGATGGGGGAGAGAGGGGGCAGATGGGAGAGGCAGGGCTGTGGGTGAGAGGAGCAGGTGGGAGAGGTAGGGCTGTGGGTGAGAGGGGCAGATGGAAAAGGCAGGGCTGTGGGTGAGAGGGGCAGATAGGAGAGGCAGGGCTGTGGGTAAGAGGGGCAGATGGGAGAGGCAGGGCTGGGGGTGAGAGGGGCAGATGGGAGAGGCAGGGCTGGGGGTGAGAGGGGCAGATGGGAGAGGTAGGGCTGTGGGTTAGAGGGGCAGGTGGGAGAGGTAGGGCTGGGGGTGAGAGGGGCAGATGGGAGAGGTAGGGCTGTGGGTGAGAGGGGCAGTTGGGAGAGGCAGGGCTGTGGGTGAGAGGGGCAGTTGGGAGAGGCAGGGCTGTGGGTAAGAGGGGCAGATAGGAGAGGTAGGGAGAGAGAGTACTAGTAATGATCTGACATGCGGTACTAGTAATGATGATCTGACATACAGTACTTAACCCCTTAAGGACCAAACTTCTAGAATAAAAGGGAATCATGACATGTCACACATGTCATGTGTCCTTAAGGGCTTAAACATAGAAACATAGAATGTGACGGCAGATAAGAACCATTTGGCCCATCTAGTCTGCCCAATTTTCTAAATACTTTCATTAGTCCCTGGCCTTATCTTATAGTTAGGATAGCCTTATGCCTATCCCACGCATGCTTAAACTCCTTTACTGTGTTAACCTCTACCACTTCAGCTGGAAGGCTATTCCATGCATCCACTACCCTCTCAGTAAAGTAATACTTCCTGATATTATTTTTAAACCTTTGTCCCTCTAATTTAAGACTATGTCCTCTTGTTGTGGTAGTTTTTCTTCTTTTAAATATAGTCTCCTCCTTTACTGTGTTGATTACCTTTATATATTTAAATGTTTCTATCATATCCCCCCTGTCTCGTCTTTCCTCCAAGCTATACATGTTAAGATCCTTTAACCTTTCCTGGTAAGTTTTATCCCGCAATCCATGAACCAGTTTAGTAGCCCTTCTCTGAACCCTCTCTAAGGTATCAATATCCTTCTGAAGATACGGTCTCCAGTACTGTGTACAATACTCCAAGTGAGGTCTCACCAGTGTTCTGTACAATGGCATGAGCACTTCCCTCTTTCTACTGCTAATACCTCTCCCTATACAACCAAGCATTCTGCTAGCATTTCCTGCTGCTCTATTACATTGTCTGCCTACCTTTAAGTCATCAGAAATAATCACCCCTAAATCCCTTTCCTCATATGTTGAGGTTAGGACTCTATCAAATATTCTGTACTCTGCCCTTGGGTTTTTACGTCCAAGATGCATTATCTTGCACTTATCCACATTAAATGTCAGTTGCCACAATTCTGACCATTTTTCTAGTTTACCTAAATCATTTGTCATTTGGCTTATCCCTCCTGGAACATCAACCCTGTTACATATCTTAGTATCATCAGCAAAAAGACATACCTTACCATCAAGACCTTCTGCAATATCACTAATAAAAATATTAAAGAGAATGGGTCCAAGTACAGATCCCTGAGGTACCCCACTGGTGACAAGTCCAAGCTTCGAATATATTCCATTAACTACAACCCTCTGTTGCCTGTCACTCAGCCACTGCCTTACCCATTCAACAATATTTGAATCCAAACTTAAAGACTGCAGTTTATTGATAAGCCTTCTATGTGCAACAGTGTCAAAAGCCTTACTGAAATCTAGGTAAGCAATGTCTACTGCACCACCCTGATCTATAATTTTAGTTACCCAATCAAAAAAATCAATAAGATTAGTTTGGCATGATCTCCCTGAAGTAAACCCATGTTGTCTCTGATCTTGAAATCAATGTGTCTTTAGATGTTCATCAATCCTATCCTTTAATCCGAAATATAGTACTAGTGATGATCTGACATACAGTACTAGTAATGATAACCTGACATACAGTACTAGTAATAATCTGACACAGTACTTGTAATAATCTGACATACAGTACTAGTAATGATCTAGTAATGATAACCTGACATACAGTACTAGTAATGATAATCTGACATACAGTACTAGTAATAATCTGACATACAGTACTAGTGATGACAACCTGACATACAGTACTAGTAATGATCTAGTAATGAGAAAAATAAAATATCTTCTAAAGTAAACAAACTGTACTGTAAGATCTGAGTGAAAGTGGAACAATTTGTAAATCTCATACTGTGACTAGGACTGTATAAACAAGTTGATTTAACTCCTAAATGGCTGAGAATTGAGCAGTGATACCGCAGGGACACAATCTATACATCAGAACTACTTCATTCCGCTAAAGTGTTGTTGCTTGGAGTTTCCCTTTAATGACATGGTGAGTTAAACCCAGTGAAAGTGGCAGATATGAGGAATATTCTGAAATTTTTTTATAATTATCCCCTGTACACTTTAGACTGTTAGCTTGTTCGGTCAGGGTCCTCTTCACCTACTGTTACCGTGTGTCATACGTGTTTTGTTAGAAATAGTTTGTCTTTTTTATCCATTGTACAGCGCTGCAGAATATGTTGGCGCTCTATAAATTATTGTAACTGTAAGGAAGTGTACCTTTATCAGACATACAAATAATTAAACACAATATTTAAAATCAGAAAACACAGTTTTTTTGCAATTCATTTATTATCAAATAATTTAATATAAAAATGAGGAAACAAAAAGACTCATTGACAATGTATTTATATACATACTGTACAGGGGATATACCGCTGCCTTCACAATGCGGTGTGTGGTCACCCCAAACTCTGCCTCTCCTAGATACCGTGCTGGACAGTCAGTGGTGACATCACAAGGCTGCAACCAATCAGCTTATTGCACTGCTCAATGAGAGTTTGTGATTGGTGGTCTCAAGTCCAATGGTGCAGCAAAGTCAACTAGTAGCATAGTCCGGGTCCCGAGGGAATCTTCTCAGCTGGGACCATTTGCTGAAGACTCGATAATATCTTCTTTTGGTGACCAGCAAGCGTGATCCCCATCCGTAGCAGGTCTCTAAGAAGAAGCACAATGGGTGGAGAGATGTTTACAATTAAATGGAGAGGACATTAAGTTAGCAATCGTTTTCACGGTATATGTGAAACAATTAGATCCCTGTCACGTCCCTACAAAAGGCACGGGACGTGGCTATCCTCAAATGAAATATCAGTGAAAATATCACAAACTAGCTTTGTGTGAGCTTAAAGATAAAGAGCTAAAGGATTTGGAAGCCGTTGTGTATTTGCCTGATATCGGAACAGATCTGGCAGGTAATTGCCAAAAAGATTGACCAATAAGTACTTTCTGTTGCGCTACTGGAAGTGACATTATTGTGTATTTTCCAAAATGTGTCAAAAACAGAAAAGGGGGAGCTGTGCGCTATGGGGCTTCAGGTAGAAGTGAAAGGATTAGCAACTAAATTTGTGGAGTTTGCATAAACATTGTTATTTTCTAAGTAGGGACTAATGAAAGTATTTAGAAAATTGGGCAGACTAGATGGGCCGAATGGTTCTTATCTGCCGTCACATTCTATGTTTCTAACTATGTGCATGAGTTCTGGTATCTGTGATTGTTAAGATGAATGCAAGGTGTGAGAATGACATAAATGAAGAGCTAACAGTGAGCCTGGAGAATTTCAAATTATTTGTAAACTATTTTTATTTTTAAAAACACTTGGTTCAATGCAAGAGTGGCGCATGCAACGTTACATTCTGTTTAGTAAGATGTATTAGATTATGGAACCAATAAATTGTATAATTGTATGATTTGAGTAAGCACTACCCTTATTCAGAGCTTGTATTGACTCAACCTTGGAGGCCACAAGTGTATGATTGTGTGTAGAGGAAACCAGCTAGACTGTGTGTGGAGGAAAGACAATTACCACTAAATAGTACATTTTACAATCGTCTTTCTTCAATAATATTTACATGTTTGCCTGCCGAATGACTGTCTTTAAAGAGACTCACACCACCTCATGCCTGTCTATTTAATCCTGCATCCATCTAAAAACATTGCAGGAACAAAAATATTTTCATTCAGGGTTAACACAACTCTAGTCAGAAGACAACCAATAGCGGCTCTTCCACAGCTAGAACCAAGTTAAACTTGGCTATAGCTCAAATGACTCTCCTAGAGCAGCATTTTGCGCCCTTAGCCTGATGAAGACTGATGAACTCAGCCACGGAGCCTGGCACACCATGGGATGTAAGGTAAGTAAATCTTCCCTCATGGGGGTTGGCACCTACATAGCTCGAGGAACATTAGAGCATTAAGAATACATGTTTGAATGTTTGAATTTCTTTATCCCATTCTCATGCAACCTCCCACCCCACATTCTCTCCTTTCCATCACTGACTGATGTCTTATAGCAAACAACCAGTCACTGTTGCCCTGTTTAGTTGCGAGCGTAGATACCGATTGCACAAGCCTGTGGGAGCAATTCCATGGTTCTGATCGCACTTTGCACAATAATCCAATGCTGATTTCTTCATGGAAGAAGCTTTATCTCGTTTGCGTATTTGACGAAGTGTGAGAATTGTCTAATCTGTGGTGACATTCACTAAATAATTTGCTCCTCTCCCAGCAAGGAATGGGGCTATCTAGTTCCCCGTGCTCCGAAGAGGCGATAGCAGGCTTTTTAATGTCCACCTAGCCAAGGGGCTCCTAGAGGTTCAATCATTGAGTTTTCGTGGAGAAATTAAATTTTTATGGTGAAAGGGGGGACTGGGACCATGGAACAGGGCATCCTCTACAACTCGTTGGCAAAGTGATACAACAATTGGATAAATGGTCTTGAGCCTTGTCTGACCGTATATTGATTACACTACGACCACATTGCATTGTGTGAGATGGTTGGAATATTTATTCATAAAGTCAACTCGTCGTAGCCTGAGGTTCGAAAAAACCCTGTTTACTCTGTCAGGTCACAATTTTTAGGGCTTCTAGTGAACCCAACAAGTTATTTTCTGTTTTATCCCTGCTTTTCCAGTAGCACATAGCCAGCAGCAGTGTTTGACTCTGTGTGTAATCAGTGGCTCTGTGTGTAATCAGTGGCTCTGTGCGTAATCAGTGGCTCTGTGTGTAATCAGTGGCTCTGTGCGTAATCAGTGGCTCTGTGTGTAGTGAGTCTTGTGTGTGTAATCAGTGGCTCTGTGTGTAATCAGTGGCTCTGTGCGTAATCAGTGGCTCTGTGTGTAATCAGTGGCTCTGTGCGTAATCAGTGGCTCTGTGCGTAATCAGTGGCTCTGTGTGTAGTGAGTCTTGTGTGTGTAGTGAGTCTTGTGTGTGTAATCAGTGGCTCTGTGTGTAATTAGTGAGTCTTGTGTGTGTAATCAGTGGCTCTGTGCGTAATCAGTGGCTCTGTGCGTAATCAGTGGCTCTGTGCGTAATCAGTGGCTCTGTGTGTAATCAGTGGCTCTGTGCGTAATCAGTGGCTCTGTGCGTAGTGAGTCTTGTGTGTGTAATCAGTGGCTGTGTGTAATCAGTGGCTCTGTGTGTAATCAGTGGCTCTGTGCGTAGTGAGTCTTGTGTGTGTAATCAGTGGCTGTGTGTAATCAGTGGCTCTGTGTGTAATCAGTGGCTCTGTGTGTAATCAGCGGCTCTGTGTGTAGTGAGTGGCTCTGTGTGTAGTGTGTGGCTCTGTGTGTAGTGAGTGCTGTGTGTTCTGTGTGTAGTGTGTGGCTCTGTGTGTAGTGAGTGCTGTGTGTAGCTCCTTTTAAGCTTTCTCCTGCCATAGCTTAGCACTTAACTGATCAATATTCTCTGATCATCATTCCCTCCTCACTGACATGATCTCCCATACTGAGGAATCCCAGCCAGACATTTAGTGCAAAGCATATCTGACTTACCCATGTTACCCAGAGCCACACACAGAGTTTGTGGCTCTGTGTGTAGTGTGTGGCTCTGTGTGTAGTGAGTGCTGTGTGTGTAGTGTGTGGCTCTGTGTGTAGTGAGTAGTGTGTGGCTCTGTGTGTAGTGAGTGCTGTGTGTTCTGTGAGTAGTGTGTGGCTCTGTGTGTAGTGAGTGCTGTGTGTTCTGTGAGTAGTGTGTGGCTCCTTGTGTAGTGTGTGGCTCTGTGTGTAGTGTGTGGCTCTGTGTGTAGTGAGTGCTGTGTGGCTCTGTGTGTAGTGAGTGGCTCTGTGTGTAGTGAGTGGCTTTGTGTGTAGTGGGTGTGTGTGGCTGTGTAGTGTGTGGCTCTGTGTGTAGTGTGTGGCTCTGTGTGTAGTGAGTGCTGTGTGGCTCTGTGTGTAGTGTGTGGCTCTGTGTGTAGTGAGTGCTGTGTGTGTAGTGTGTGGCTCTGTGTGTAGTGAGTAGTGTGTGGCTCTGTGTGTAGTGAGTGCTGTGTGTTCTGTGAGTAGTGTGTGGCTCTGTGTGTAGTGAGTGCTGTGTGTTCTGTGAGTAGTGTGTGGCTCCTTGTGTAGTGTGTGGCTCTGTGTGTAGTGTGTGGCTCTGTGTGTAGTGAGTGCTGTGTGGCTCTGTGTGTAGTGAGTGGCTCTGTGTGTAGTGAGTGGCTTTGTGTGTAGTGGGTGCTGTGTGTGTAGTGGGTGCTGTGTGTTCTGTGTGTGGCTGTGTGTGTAGTGAGTGGCTTTGTGTGTAGTGAGTGCTGTGTGTGTAGTAAGTGGCTCTGTATGTAGTGAGTGCTGTATGTTCTGTGTGTGGCTCTGTGTGCAGTGAGTGCTGAGTGTTCTGTGTGTGGCTGTGTGTGTAGTGAGTGGCTTTGTGTGTAGTGAGTGCTGTGTGTGTAGTAAGTGGCTCTGTATGTAGTGAGTGCTGTATGTTCTGTGTGTGGCTCTGTGTGTAGTGAGTGCCGTGTGTTCTGTGTGTAGTGTGTAGCTCTGTGTGTAGTGTGAGGCTCTGTGTGTAGTGAGTGCTGTGTGTCCCTTGTGGCCTGTTCTAGGATATTCGAATTGGCAGCATTTACCATCCATTTCAATCTTCAATTCCTATAGCCTATAATTGACTTACTCTGTGGTTATCTGTCGAACTCTGCTAAATGTAGTAAATCCTGCATTTCTAAATCCTTCCTCGTATCTTCCCATTTTTATTGCTTGCAGCCACTCGCCCACCGTAGCGAAGGAAGAATAGTGCGGCGTGCGTTGGTCCAAGAGAGGCTGTGAAGTCCTGTGGAGGAACAGACAAACATTTAGGATATGTTACCGAATGCTGGAGAGAGACAGAGAATGAGAGATGATCTGTTTCAAGTGATCTTGAAAAGTGTTCTGTTGGAAGGTAACAATCATCAAACTTAAGAGTTTTAAGCTTTCTCCTGCCATAGCTTAGCACTTAACTGATCAATATTCTCTGATCATCATTCCCTCCTCACTGACATGATCTCCCATACTGAGGAATCCCAGCCAGACATTTAGTGCAAAGCATATCTGACTTACCCATGTTGCTCCCGGGTGGTGATCTTCAGGCTGGCTGGGTTACGAATCAGTTTGTCCAAGGAGCTGACAATATCGGTAAAACGAGGCCGGGCTGCTCGATCTCTCTGCCAACAGTCCAACATTAACTGATGCAGGGCAGATGGGCAATCAGGAGGAGCTGGGAGTCGGTAATCCTGCTCGATAGCATTAATCACCTAAAAAAATAAAGGATCACAATCTAAAATCTGGAAGCTGAAGAACAAGAGAGTACAAATATAGTAGGTTAGCCTCAAAACCCACCCTCTCATCTACAAATCGACTGAATGGCCATTTTACGAACACAAATCTCACGCAAAGTGTACCTTGAAGTAATTATTAAAATATGAGAATCTGGTTGTCTTATGGCTACGGACTGAATGATGGGCAGTAATTGGACACATTAATCTGCTGGTACTCACATCTTGATTAGACATGTCCCAGTACGGTCGTTCTCCAAAAGACATAACTTCCCACATGACAATCCCGTATCCCCAGACATCACTGGCAGATGTAAACTTCCGGAAGGCGATGGCTTCTGGGGCTGTCCATCGGATGGGGATTTTACCGCCCTGAGAGTTGAAATGTGAGAGTAGTCTGAGCATTTAAATAATTTTTCATCATGAGTAATCTGAGCTTATCCTCAACATGTTCTTCATTTGTTGCACTCATCTATCCCTCACATTTACTCCGTCTATCGGCCCTCGTGCCCATTCACACTCCATCCCCTCTTTCAAACGTCCATTTACATATTTCATTCTCTTACCAGACAGGAGGTATACGTGGGATCCGTGGATCCTTCTTGGAGAAACCGCGACAAACCAAAATCCGATACTTTGCAAACCAGATTACTGTTAACTAGAATGTTTCGTGCTGCCAGATCTCTGTGAACATAATTCATCTCCGCCAAATACCGCATCCCAGAGGCGATTCCCCGCAGCATCCCCACCAGCTGAATTGGTGTAAACTGCCCGTCATTTAGCTGTGCAACACAAACACAAGGAATATTCATTTATATATGTATATACACACTCTGTATTGGTGATGTCAGCCCCAACCACCAATCTATTGAAATGGAAATTTGTCTGTGGAACATCATGGTCTGATGGAGCATCTCCTAGCCCAGGGATATCCCCTTGTTCTGGACCTTGAGATCCAGCTGACAGCATTGGATTAAAAATAACACACTTATTTCAAATTATTTTGGCACATTACAAGCAAACATTCATGGAGCTGGAGGTTCTTAATTGGAGGCTGGAGGCAATAATGATTTCAAAATCTGTACGTGGCTTTGAGTTTACAAATCAGCCCCACAACAAAGTCCAGACGGAATTAAATCAACTCCTCAACGTTTAGCCATGCCAATTACTGTCATCAGAGAACATGCAGCCTGTTTAACGTGAGAACGTATGCTCTGTAATGTTGTGCGAGATAAGCTTAAAGCCATTCAAATCTATTGCAGACAGAAAGCAAGTGATTTGTCTGTTTACTTTATGCTACGTTTTAGTAAAGAACAAACAGTTCTCTATGAAGTCAATCAATTCCCAGAGTCATTCAGAGCTCCGGGATCTGTCTGTCCTGCATTATTTCACCTAACCGTAATCTTTATTATACTTGCTGCGAGAATGAATAAATAGATCATTATTTGTAAGGTGCCATTATATTCCACAGAGCTGTAAAACAAAGATATAGTTGGGGGACCCCAGTTCTGCTCTATCGCTCCCCTTGTCCACCAGCAGATAATATACTTATGTCTGACGTTAAACAAGAAACACTCACTATGGCCACGTGGAAGCAAAACTAACTCAACGTTGAGGGCTCTGTGTGATTTGGTGTATAGGCCATTTAGAGGACTAGGAGAACCTCAAACTTGTCAAACCACTGATGGTATGGCCATGTATTTTCTGTTAGTAGACTAGAAACTCTTTTCTTCTTGCTTTTAGGAAGTACTAAGACTGGACTACATCTTAGCCAAGCTTAAAGAAACTGAACAGACTCCACACCAAACATGGGGCAATTAGCTCTTCACACAATCCTCAGAGAACTCTAGAGCACTTCAGAACACTGCCTACAGCACACGTATGTATTAGGTGACCCCCTCCAGACACATTAGGTGCCCAACAGCAGCACGTATCAACTAGAAGTGACACAAAAGTCAAAAAGAGGAGCTTGATCTCAAACCACCCTACCCGTAGACATCTTACCCATAGATATCATAGAAACTGAGGATTCTCCCACACTTTGGGACAAACTGAAGACATGGCTTTTCACAATGCCTTCCCCAGCAGCTCTCTCTAGAGCCATTTCCTTCTATTATTAAGCTCATCCAATGGGTAACATTACTTTCTCTTTTTGTTACAGGTTAAAGGACGGTGAATATTTGCTCACATACACAATGCACACTCACCCTGAGGAATGAGTCGAGGGCTCCATTCTCCATGTACTCTGTGATGATCATTACAGGGCAGTTATTAGTAATTACTCCTTCCAGGTGGATAATGTTTGGGTGCTGAAACTGCCCCATGATGCTCGCCTCACTGAGGAATTCTCTGCGCTGGCGCTCCGTGTACCCGCCTTTTAAGGTTTTTATCGCCACATAGTTTTCTTTCTTCCCTGGCACCTTCAGGCGTCCACGGCACACTTCCCCAAATTCCCCTAAAAAGAGTTAAAATGGGGGTCAGGAGAGGCTGCAGTGTCTTCTCTTCACTATTCATGTTCTAACCTCAACTGAAGTGAATCCAACCATACCAGTCTAGAGCCAAATTGACCCCCATACCACTAAACATTCCTGGGAGACAAACTCCCACATCTACCATCACCAGATCCCACATCCATCATCGCCAACTTCAACATCGATCACCACCAACTCCCACATTGATCATCGCAGGCTCCCACATCCATCATCGCCAGCTTCCACGTCCATCATCACCAGCTTCCACATCTACCATCGCCAACTCCCACATCTACCATCGCCAACTCCCACATCCATCATCGCCAACTCCCACATCCATCATCGCCAACTCCCACATCTATCATAACCAGCTTCCACATCTATCATAACCAGCTTCCACATCTATCATAACCAGCTTCCACATCTATCATAACCAACTTCCACATCTATCATCGCCAACTTCCACATCTATCATCACCAACTCCCACATCCATCATCGCCAACTCCCACATCCATCATCGCCAACTCCCACATCCATCATCGCCAACTCCCACATCCATCATCGCCAACTCCCACATCTATCATAACCAGCTTCCACATCTATCATCGCCAACTTCCACATCTATCATCGCCAACTTCCACATCTATCATAACCAGCTTCCACATCTATCATCGCCAACTTCCACATCTACCATCACCAGATCCCACATCCATCATCGTCAACTTCAACATCGATCACCACCAACTCCCACATTGATCATCGCAGGCTCCCACATTGATCATCGCAGGCTCCCACGTCCATCATCGCAGGCTCCCACGTCCATCATCGCAGGCTCCCACGTCCATCATCGCAGGCTCCCACGTCCATCATCGCAGGCTCCCACGTCCATCATCGCCAGCTTCCACGTCCATCATCACCAGCTTCCACATCTACCATCGCCAACTCCCACATCTACCATCGCCAACTCCCACATCTACCATCGCCAACTCCCACATCCATCATCGCCAACTCCTACATCTATCATAACCAGCTTCCACATCTATCATAACCAGCTTCCACATCTATCATAACCAGCTTCCACATCTATCATCGCCAACTTCCACATCTATCATCACCAACTCCCACATCCATCATCGCCAACTTCCACATCCATCATCGCCAACTTCCACATCCATCATCGCCAACTCCTACATCTATCATAACCAACTTCCACATCTATCATCACCAACTTCCACATCTATCATCGCCAACTTCCACATCTATCATCACCAACTCCCACATCCATCATCGCCAACTTCCACATCTATCATCGCCAACTTCCACATCTATCATCGCCAACTCCTACATCTATCATCACCAACTCCCACAGCTATCATCGTCAACTCCCACATCTATCATTGCCAACTCCCACATCTATCATTGCCAACTCTCGCATCTATCATCGTCATTCTGCTTTCCCTTGCCCCAGTTTCTCTTCATGATATGCCACCACTTTTACTCACCTGGCTCACATCTAAAATGAGGCTCGTAAGCTCCTACCTTACTAAACATTTCTTTCTTATCTCTGACCTCCAACATCCTCTGCACCTTCCATTGTATCCAACTGCCATTAGCGTCACCCACATTACCCAGTCCAAATGTAATCTGATGTGCCTTGTCCTCTAATGTGTCTGTCTTCTATTTTCTCCTACCCCTTTGTTACTGTGTATGCCAGACTCCTTTCTCTTTAACTCATTGCTTGAACTCTCCTTGTAAAACCCTCACCTGCTCCTATGACCTCCTCAATCTTCACATAAGACACATCAATTTCTTTAGCAAATTCTCGAACAGCCTCGTTAGGATCCTCATAAGTGAAAGGATCAATGTATAACTTGGCATCTGTAATACAACAGGTGAAAAAATATACATACATGAAAAGTATTATTTGTAACAGCACAATTATAACATATTCTTACAGTTATTACAGGAAGAGATCGGTTATTACAGGAAGAGATCGGTTATTACAAGCAGAGATAATTTATTACAGGAAAAGATCGGTTATTACAGGAAAAGATCGGTTATAACAAGCAGAGATAATTTATCACAGGAAGAGATCTGTTATTACAGGAAGAGATCGGTTATAACAAGCAGAGATAATTTATCACAGGAAGAGATCTGTTATAACAAGCAGAGATAATTTATTACAGGAAGAGATCTGTTATAACAAGCAGAGATATTTTATTACAGGAAGAGATCGGTTTTAACAGGAAGAGATCATTTTTTACAGGAAGAGATCTGTTATAACAAGCAGAGATAATTTATCACAGGAAGAGATCGGTTATAACAAGCAGAGATAATTTATCACAGGAAGAGATCTGTTATAACAAGCAGAGATAATTTATTACAGGAAGAGATCTGTTATAACAAGCAGAGATATTTTATTACAGGAAGAGATCGGTTTTAACAGGAAGAGATCATTTTTTACAGGAAGAGATCTGTTATAACAAGCAGAGATAATTTATCACAGGAAGAGATCGGTTATAACAAGCAGAGATAATTTATCACAGGAAGAGATCTGTTATAACAAGCAGAGATAATTTATTACAGGAAGAGATCTGTTATAACAAGCAGAGATATTTTATTACAGGAAGAGATCGGTTTTAACAGGAAGAGATCATTTTTTACAGGAAGAGATCGGTTATTACTGGAAGAGCTCGGTTATTACTGGAAGAGCTCGGTTATTACTGGAAGAGCTTGGTTATTACAGGTAAAGATCGGTTATTACTGGAAGAGATAATTTATTACAGGAAAAGGTTGGTAATTACAGGAAGAGATCAGTTTTTACAGGAAGACATCTGTTATTACAAGAAAAGATCCGTTATTACAGGAAGAGATCTGTTATTATAGGAGAAGATTGGTTATTATAGGAAGAGATCTGTTATTACAGGAAGAGATTTGTTATTATAGGAAGAGATCTGTTATTACAGGAGAAGATTGGTTATTATAGGAAGAGATCTGTTATTATAGGAAGAGATCTGTTATTACAGGAGAAGATTGGTTATTATAGGAAGAGATCTGTTATTATAGGAAGAGATCTGTTATTACAGGAGAAGATTGGTTATTATTGGAAGAGATCAGTTAATATTGTAAGAAATCGATTATTACTGGAAGAAATCGATTATTACAGGAAGAGATCTGTTATTACAGGAATAGAGCAGTTATTACAGGAAGAGATCTGTTATTACAGGAATAGAGCAGTTATTACAGGAAGAGATTTGTTATTACGGGAAGAGATTTTTTTTTTTTGAACAGGAAGAGATCGGAATTACAGGAAGATATTGCCTATTACCAGAAAAGATAGCTAATTAAAATAGGAAATCAGGAAGAGATCAGTTATTACAGGAAGAGATATATGACAACCAGGAAGTGATCTGGTATTAGAGAGAGCAGGAAGTGATCTGGTATTAGAGAGAGCAGAGAGTGATCAGTTAGTAGGATTGAAAGAGTTCTATTAAGAAGCGGCCAGTTCTTACAGCAGAATGACCGCTATAGGTCTATATACACACTCACTGTGTCCGATGAGATACTGCGGAGGCTTGTCGCTATACTCGGTCTCCTTGTTAATTGCATGTTTCCTGCAGAACCCAAATACACACAAATCATACCTCCCTTCGTTGTTTGTTTTCCCACGTGTCTCGTGTGACAAAACCAATACACAACATTTTCACAGATAAAAAAAAAGTTCCATTTGATATGATTTTATATTAAAATGGGAATGTCCCATGGAGTTTGCAGACTTTCTATAGGAGTAAAATCCCAGTACTCACCGTACGCACACAATGGCGACTATTATAACGGCTATGACAAGAAGCGTGCCCACACCGGCTGTCCCCGCAATTAACGCCACCTGAGGCTGCGCTTTCTCTGGGTCTAAGGAAAGAAACAACACATTATCATACCGGGTAAATCAATACAGGAGCCATTATCTTATGATACAATTAAAGCAGTTATTCTGCTATTGAGCTGATTGTATACTTCACAATTTAGACATCACATCGCGGCCAGAAGGCCAATTGGAAAAGCTTGAGAAACAGTGATATGACAACAAGAGTGTGTATCATCGACTACCCAATGCTGAGAACAGAGGACAATAAGCTGCCCGATCTGTAGTTACCCATATATATATAATAATAATAATAATAAAATATATCTGTCCTAATAAGACTAGTTAAGAGATCTCTGGAGACCAATCCAGACAGTTGCACTAGAGAAGAATAAGTGGTCAAATCATTTCAATAACCAGCCCTTTATCAGAAGGTAACACCTAATGCCTGTACTCACCATGTGACAAGGTTTGAAATAAGGCATCTCCACTGAAAGCCCCGTACCCAGCTTCAGTCCTCGCTCGCACCTGTACCACATACAGGGTGCCGGCCCGAAGTCCCACCAGACGAGCCTCACTGGCTGTGGTCTTCAGGAACATTATTAGGGGTTTCTCTTGATCCTGTGGGGAAACATGGTGGGTGTTACTTGGGCATTGTTATCTACACCAAGATGGAACTAAATTGTAGACTGGACACAATCTTGGGTCTGACAGACATGAACATATGTGCCAGTAAGCTTTGTTGCACTCCTGAGATATTTCCCCTCTGCTTTATGGCCATCATACAGTGTCAGATTCCTACAGAGCTCTGTGTGCCAGAACGCAGTAAAACAATCACGCTGAAATAGCAGCAGTTTATCCATAGAGTTTATATGGAGCCATCTTTCTTCATCTCTTCGCATAATTCCAATGTTTGATCAGCGTTATAATTTATCCGATATTACTGTAATGTCAGCGTTATCATTTATCGGATATTACTGTAATGTCAGCGTTATCATTTATCCGATATTACTGTAACGTCAGCGTTATCATTTATCGGATATTACTGTAATGTCAGCGTTATCATTTATCCGATATTACTGTAATGTCAGCGTTATCATTTATCAGATATTACTGTAACGTCAGCGTTATCATTTATCGGATATTACTGTAATGTCAGCGTTCTCATTTATCCGATATTACTGTAACGTCAGCGTTATCATTTATCCGATATTACTGTAATGTCAGCGTTATCATTTATCGGATATTACTGTAATGTCAGCGTTATCATTTATCCGATATTACTGTAACGTCAGCGTTATCATTTATCGGATATTACTGTAATGTCAGCGTTATCATTTATCGGATATTACTGTAATGTCAGCGTTATCATTTATCCGATATTACTGTAATGTCAGCGTTATCATTTATCGGATATTACTGTAATGTCAGCGTTATCATTTACTGGATATTATTGTAATGTCAGCGTTATCATTTATCGGATATTACTGTAATGTCAGCGTTATCATTTACTGATATTATGGAGACGTGTCTAATTTCTGTGCACTGTGGTGAACTTGTGACTCTCCTATTATGCGCTACTCTTCCTGTACAATGTGTAAAAGTATTTTTATATATTCTTCCATAACAATTAAATAATCACATTCATCAAATTTCCCCAAAAAACAAAATAATAATGTTATCACCTTTTCATAGTATTTGACCTCATAATCCAGGATATTGCCCTTGGGCTGGTTGGGTGGGGGTGGTGGCGCCCACCGCAGGTAGAGTGAGGTATCTGTTGCTGCCATTTGTTGGATTCCGGAAACTGGGAGGGGAACTGGAGAGATAGCAGACATTAGATACAGAGAACATAGGCTGGCAGGGGTATAACTCCAGTAATGATTCCTGTTAGATATTTTATTAAAATAAGAAAAATACACAAACTGTGACACCAAACAAATTTTAATCATATGACTATTAAAATGAAACATATATAATCTACAAAAAAAATAAATGTGTCTTATAAAAAGTAACGATACTGTAAGTGAATGAATGTGTCCTTGCATCACACATGTGCATTATTTGAGTGATGGATGTAACATTATATATATTATTGTTATTATTATAGTAATAGAGATGTAGCATTATTGATAGCTCGAGAAGCTGTGAGATCTGGGTCCTGACGATTCTTTCAGGACAATCTGTTCGTATTCATTTCTAGTGAGAAACACACAGTTATACGTATATTGCCAGCCCAGGGGGACACGTGTAAAGTGACAGTTGTTGCTGTTCTGACAGCCTATCCTGTGGGTTGCAGCTTATCATTAGGAGTTAGTCCCTCCCCCAAGGAACTTATATTTCATGGAATATTTAGAAGACTGGGCCTTACCATCACGGTCGGTGGTAACATTGAGCTCCTCGCCCATTGCTCCAATTCCACTTCGTTCCGACACCCCGTTTAGTGCCAGCACACGGAAATTGTAAGTCATCCTTGGTCGGAGCCCAGATACGCGTAGCTTGCGCTCCAGCAGGCGATTAGGGCGCGGGGAAAAGGTGAGTCGGGTGCAAGGTATACACTGTGCATTCACAGCACATTCCAGACATTGCACTTCATAGTACAAGTCTCCCCGTCCGCCAGAATCAAGTGGCTCACTCCAATCCAAGTCCACCACAGACCCATTTACATGGGCTACAATACTTCGAGGAGCCAAGGGAGGGGCTGGGGAAAGAGTGAGAGAAGAATAATTACAGGTTGGGAGAGGGAGAGAGGTATAGAGGGAGAGAGAGTGAGGGATATAAATAGAGAGAGAGCGAGGGGTATAAATAGAGGGAGAGAGAGTGGAATGGGAAGAGGGATGCAGGTACTGTGTACTGGGGGAGCAGGTAGTGTGTACTGATACAAGTAGTGGTGTGCGTGTAGTGGGATGGGTCATGGGGTGCAGGTAGTGCGTATTGGGAAGGGTAGTAGGGTGCAAGTAGTGTGTACTGATACAAGTAGTGGGTGCAGGTAGTGTGTACTGATACAAGTAGTGGGGTGCAGGTAGTGCATATTAGGATGGGTAGTGGGGTGCAGGTGGTGTGTATTGGGATTGGTTGTGGGGTGCAGGTAGTGTGTATTGGGGTGGGTAGTGTGTACAGATACAAGTAGTGGGGTGCAGGTAGTGCGCACAGATACAAGTAGTGGGTGCAGGTAGTGCAGACAATACTTACTGGTACATGAATCTGTTGCGGGATCTGCAGGAGCTCGAAAATGCCCAGTTTTGCAGTTACACACTGTGGCCCCTGGGGCCGCTGTAAGGCTGTTAAGGGGACAAGGTTGACACGGCATGTCCCCCACTGTGGGCTTAAACGTTCCCATTAGACAGGCTGTAAATACAGGTTGAAGAGTTGTTAATGTGACTGTAAGCTCTTTGGAACAGCTCTAGATTAATACGTATCCCTATATATAGAATATAAAGAGTTTAACCCTTTCCCTGACAGCAATACAATGTACCATGCCACCATTTGTCTGGGGTTGGGTTCAAAATGTAATTCTTAGTTGATTGACACAGTCACCATGGTAACCAATTACAATTTCCCACTGACAGCTCGACAATCAGCTAGTTATAATTAACCTCCCACTAATTTGTTTTAATAAAACTCCATACAGAGTAATTCCCTACTGGACCCTCTCCTGAGCCTGTGGTAGTGCTGGTCCCTCCGTGCCCCCATTCTGAAGGTGTCAAACGAAACTGCCCTAGCCGAGGTGTCTGGAATGGGAGGGCAGGGGGCAATTAGGGCCACTAATATAGTGGGTTTATGGGCTGTACCCAGTGATACGTTAGGGGACTGCAGGGGTGAGGTGGCAGGCTGTAGCTGAGCCATTTTATAGTCTAGAAATACGGGGTGCTTTAAACAGGTGGTCAATATTCTCAATGGCCTTAGGCCAGTAAAGGCTTAAAGGAATGACCAGGCAGTAACGGGTTAAAGGAATAAATCCCCTTAGAATCCAAGCAGAAAATATTTAAAGGAATGACTATATGCAGAGCTCAGTCAGTAAAGGGTTAAATTAATGATTCTCCATGGAGTTCATGTAGAAAAGGGTTAAAAGAATGATTATACGCTGACCACGCAGTAAAGGGTTAAAAGAATGATTATCCGCAGACCATGCAGTAAAGGGTTAAATTGATGACTCTCCATGGAGTCCAGGCAGTAAAATATTAAAGGAATGATTCTCCACAGACTAGGCAGTAAATGGTTAATGGAAAGGCCCTGCAGAGGCCTGCCAGTAAAGGGTTAATGGAATCACTCTGCAGAGGACAGGCAGTGAAGGGTTAATGGAATCACTCTGCAGAGAACAGGCAGTAAGGGTTTAATGGAATCACTCTGCAGAGGACAGGCAGTAAGGGTTTAATGGAATCACTCTGCAGAGGACAGGCAGTAAGGGTTTAATGGAATCAATCTGCAGAGGTCTGGCAGTAAAGGGTTAATGCCAGAGGCCTGCAGAGGCCGGGCAGTTAGGGGTTAATGGAATCACTCTGCAGGGGCCAGGCAGTTAGGGGTTAATGGAATCACTCTGCAGAGGCCAGGCAGTAAGCGGTTAATGGAATCACTATGCAGAGGCCAGGCAGTAAGGGGTTAATGGAATCACTCTGCAGAGGCCGGGCAGTAAGCGGTTAATGGAATCAATCTGCAGAGGCCGGGCAGTAAGCGGTTAATGGAACCAATCTGCAGAGGCCGGACAGTAAGGGGTTAATGGAATCACTCTGAAGAGGCCGGGCAATAAGCGGTTAATGGAACCAATCTGCAGAGGCCGGACAGTAAGCGGTTAATGGAACCAATCTGCAGAGGCCGGGCAGTAAGCGGTTAATGGAATCAATCTGCAGAGGCCGGGCAGTAAGCGGTTAATGGAACCAATCTGCAAAGGCCGGACAGTAAGGGGTTAATGGAATCACTCTGCAGAGGCCAGGCAGTAAGGGGTTAATGGAATCACTCTGCAGAGGTCAGGCAGTAAGGGGTTAATGGAATCACTCTGCAGAGGTCAGGCAGTGAAGGGTTAATGGAATCACTCTGCAGAGGTCAGGCAGTAAGGGGTTAATAGAATCACTCTGCAGAGGTCAGGCAGTAAAGGGTTAAAGGAGACCAGGCTGAAGAGGAGAATATTATATTCACTTAACTTCCCCCTTTCATCTCTCACATTCACACAGCCCCCTCCCCCCCACATACCTGACATTCCTGCCTCCCTTTGTCTGTGACACCTCTGTGCAAACACTACTGACAGGGGCAGCGACATAGCCTTGGCCCACCGAGCTGTCTATTACACTACACAGCCCACCACCGACCTCTCTATAACACTACACAGCCCACCAACCTCTCTATTACACTATATACCGACCTCTCTATTACACTATATAGCCCACAGACCTCTCTATTACACTACACAGCCCACTGACCTCTCTATAACACTATGCAGCCCACCACCGACCTCTCTATAACACTATACAGCCCACTGACCTCTCTATAACACTATACAGCCCACCACCGACCTCTCTGTAACACTATGCAGCCCACCCCCTACCTCTCTGTAACACTATGCAGCCCACTGACCTATCTATAACACAATACAGCCCGCCAACCTTTCTATAACACTATACAGCCCACCAACCTCTCTATAACACTATGCAGCCCACCACCGACCTCTCTATAACACTATACAGCCCACCAACCTCTCTATTACACTATACACCCCACCACCCTCAGTATAACACCATATCTGACCAGGGTACCCAGAGCCCCTATTACACACACCTAGATCCTGGGAACTCTGTAACACGTTACTCAGTTTAAGAAGCTCGGAAGATGAATTGCAGCTTGACTTCAACTCAGAAGACTCAATAGGGGAATCCGAGGCACAGAACATCTACCCCTATCCTATTACATAGAAATAAGGCAACAGAATTTTATTTCTTTCACCTACACATTTCCTCCCTCTGCTTCCACCCCATGTCCCCTCATATAGTAATGTCTCAGTTGATCTAATTTCCAGAACGCCTATTATCCCTCTGTCCGGCCTTTCCATTCTCTCACCTGTACACTTTGTGCGGCCCTCTTTCTCCTCCCTTCCAGCCATGCAGACACATTCCCCGGCTGCCGGTTTGGCCCACTCTCCATCTTCACGACAATACATGGTGGGACGTCTCCCCATAGAGCCTTCTGCTCCATCTACACAGTTTCCTTCTGCCGACACAACCAGACCTTCCGACACAGTCTCAGGAAATCTTGCCAGTGAGGCCACCACAGATGGGCATACCCGATAAAAAACACGAACAGCCAACAATGCCATGCAAGCCCCTTGATCTTGGAATCCCAAGTAGAAGCCTGCTCCTGTAAGTCCACTTAACCTCAAGGTCTTGACATTAGGCCGTGTTGAGACCCCACGAGCACCACGTCTTCCCAGGAAGTCAGCAGCTACAGTGTCCACTTTGATCCATGGGTTCTCCATCCAAGGTGGAAAGTGGTCATTAGCCAAGTCTGTAGAGGACGGGTAGTAGTACAGATTAAATGTCTCCTTGCATGATCGGCCAGCACGTTCCAGAGATGCGCACTCCAGCACTGTGAAAGTCAGCTCGACATACACATAGCGGGCTGGACCGCGGCGAATATAGTTTGTCCGGAGCCAGTTGTTCTGCCCAGAAAGGTGGACATTGCAAATTTCATAGGTTCGAACTGGTGTCTGCTCCTCGTCCAGACCAGACATCTCATCCCACTAGAAAAGAGTACAGGAAAGCGAAAACTAAATTAAATCCAAGCTATTATCTGTTAATAATTAAAAGATCATGCCCAGCAGGAAAGTCTCTCAACTCGTTTACTAACAGGAAAAATAAATAGTTTAACAGAAAGAAGTGGGGTAACCTTGTCCACCATTTGCCAAGAACTAGAAAATGGCCGTAGAAAGTTAGTATCCATGAGAGGGAGCATTAGTTTGGTCTTCAGACTAGATCCTCACAAATTGTGTTAAAAACCATAAAACTGGGTTAGACGATATTAGAAAAGAAAGAAAACAATATTGGTGACATTTTTGACAAATGGACAGCTTTATCTGACCAGGAGACTACAACCCTATCTCAAATCGCTACCTTAACAGAAAAAGGAAAATACTTTTTTTCAGGAAACAGCAAGTAATATAACATAAATTGAAATACTTCCCAAAGAAGCTTCTGAACTACAGGAAGTTGGAAAAAATTACCAGGAAACGGGAAAGGAAATAACCTACGAACACCAGGAAATAGCTACAAGCTGCCGATAGAGAAATTGTGAAAAACCTATTTGGTTAAAGGGACACTATAGTCACCTGAACAACTTTAGCTTAATGAAGCAGTTTTGGTGTATAGAACATGCCCCTGCAGCCTCACTGCTCAATCCTCTGCCATTTAGGAGTTAAATCCCTTTGTTTATGAACCCTAGTCACACCTCCCTGCATGTGACTTGCACAGCCTTCCATAAACACTTCCTGTAAAGAGAGCCCTATTTAGGCTTTCTTTATTGCAAGTTCTGTTTAATTAAGATTTTCTTATCCTCTGCTATGTTAATAGCTTGCTAGACCCTGCAAGAGCCTCCTGTATGTGATTAAAGTTCAATTTAGAGATTGAGATACAATTATTTAAGGTAAATTACATCTGTTTGAACGTGAAACCAGTTTTTTTCTTGCAGGCTCTGTCAATCATAGCCAGGGGAGGTGTGGCTAGGGCTACATAAACAGAAACAAAGTGATTTAACTCCTAAATGACAGTGAATTGAGCAGTGAAATTGCAGGGGAATGGTCTATACACTAAAACTGCTTTATTTAGCTAAAGTAATTTAGGAGACTATAGTGTTCCTTCAAACAAAATGGAAACTTTCTCATCAGGAAACAAGAAAATGGAAATTTCCTCTAGATAGAAACATTTGGGAAGATGTAATGAAAAGTAACAGGATTTATAATATAACAGCACAGACCACATCGGGAGACATTAAAGGGACAGAGGGACATTTTAAAGAAGAACACACGCAGTTACCTGTGGGTCGTCTTTGGGATAAACAGTCCATTTAAGATCCGAGGTCTCCAGTTTGGTGTTCATAAGGTTGACTGTAGGGATACAGAGAATGAAACGTCAGGAATTATCTTCACAATATCAGAATGCACTATAATGGCACAAGGCATTCACATAAAGAGGCACTGCCGCTGTCTGCGCTGTGTTATCTAAATAGATCATGGTGTACTGTGTGTGAGAGGGGAGGCTGGCACTGCCGCTGTCTGTGCTGTACCTGTGCTGTGTATACATGGCATGGTGTAGTAGTGTGTGAGGGGAGGCTGGCACTGCCGCTGTCTGCGCTGTACCTGTGCTGTGTATACATGGCATGGTGTAGTAGTGTGTGAGGGGAGGCTGGCACATGGCCTGCTGTCTGCGCTGTACCTGTGCTGTGTATACATGGCATGGTGTAGTAGTGTGTGAGGGGAGGCTGGCACTGCCGCTGTCTGTGCTGTACCTGTGCTGTGTATACATGGCATGGTGTAGTAGTGTGTGAGGGGGAGGCTGGCACTGCCGCTGTCTGTGCTGTGTGCTGGGTATACATGGCTGGTGTAGTAGTGTGTGAGGGCAGGCTGGCACTGCGCTGTCTGTGCTGTATATACATGGCATGGTGTAGTAGTGTGTGAGGGGAGGCTGGCACTGGCTGTCTGCGCTGTACCTGTGCTGTGTATACATGGCATGGTGTAGTAGTGTGTGAGGGCAGGCTGGCACTGCGCTGTCTTGCTGTACCTGTGCTGTGTATACATGGCATGGTGTAGTAGTGTGTGAGGGGAGGCTGGCACTGCCGCTGTCTGCGCTGTACCTGTGCTGTGTATACATGGCATGGTGTAGTAGTGTGTGAGGGGGAGGCTGGCACTGCCGCTGTCTGTGCTGTACCTGTGCTGTTATACATGGCATGGTGTAGTAGTGTGTGAGGGCAGGCTGGCACTGTCGCTGTCTGTGCTGTACCTGTGCTGTGTATACATGGCATGGTGTAGTAGTGTGTGAGGGGGAGGCTGGCACTGCCGCTGTCTGCGCTGTACCTGTGCTGTGTATACATGGTATGGTGTAGTAATGTGTGAGGGCAGGCTGGCACTGTCGCTGTCTGCGCTGTACCTGTGCTGTGTATACATGGCATGGTGTAGTAGTGTGTGAGGGGAGGCTGGCACTGCCGCTGTCTGCGCTGTACCTGTGCTGTGTATACATGGCATGGTGTAGTAGTGTGTGAGGGGGAGGCTGGCACTGCCGCTGTCTGTGCTGTACCTGTGCTGTGTATACATGGCATGGTGTAGTAGTGTGTGAGGGCAGGCTGGCACTGTCGCTGTCTGTGCTGTACCTGTGCTGTGTATACATGGCATGGTGTAGTAGTGTGTGAGGGGAGGCTGGCACTGCCGCTGTCTGTGCTGTACCTGTGCTGTGTACACATGGCATGGTGTAGTAGTGTGTGAGGGGGAGGCTGGCACTGCCGCTGTCTGCGCTGTACCTGTGCTGTGTATACATGGTATGGTGTAGTAATGTGGCACTGCCGCTGTCTGTGCTGTACCTGTGCTGTGTATACATGGCATGGTGTAGTAGTGTGTGAGGGGGAGGCTGGCACTGTCGTTGTCTGCGCTGTACCTGTGCTGTGTATACATGGCATGGTGTAGTAGTGTGTGAGGGCAGGCTGGCACTGTCGCTGTCTGTACTGTACCTGTGCTGTGTATACATGGCATGGTGTAGTAGTGTGTGAGGGGAGGCTGGCACTGCCGCTGTCTGTGCTGTACCTGTACTGTGTATACATGGCATTGTGTAGTAGTGTGTGAGGGGAGGCTGGCACTGCTGCTGTCTGGGCTGTACCTGTGCTGTGTATACATGGCATGGTGTAGAAGTGTGTGAGGGGAAGCTGGTACTGTCACTGTCTGCGCTGTACCTGTGCTGTGTATACATGGCATGGTGTAGTAGTTGTTACAGACGCTCTACAGACCAGTACTGGTTCTCTTTATTTTATGTTACCGAATGCCGTTCCCTTTGGTACCCTTGTTGTATAAACTCAATTACATGAACCACCAGGATCCTATATTCGCACATACGAAGTAAAACCACCCAGGCCCTGGCGTGTGCCTCCACTTAACCTTTTTCACCTTTCAAACAACCAAACGGTCGACCATCAGGAACTTGCGGTTTGCGGTTAACCACAAACGTAATTGATGGGCCCCAGGGTGGCCTCGTTCGTATACTACTCCTCCGCACTCAAACTCCCGAACGAGGACCCCCCTGTACTCCGGCGTGTGTCCCCAATTAAAATGTTGGGGCTGCGGTTAACCGCAGGCTAATTGCTCATTCAGGGCGGTCTGCATTCTGTCCACGAAGGGCTGAGACAACCATCCCTGGAGCGGTATTCGCATCACACACTACCCGTCCCTCGATCCAGGGGTTTTGGAGCCAGGTCTCGCTCACCTATTCCCCGACAGAAAACATGGCCGCCATCTCGTGTTCGGGACAAAGAAACACGAAAAGACTTTGTATGCTAAGGACTGGCTCTACCGTTCGTGAGGTCTGAGGGCTATTCGCACATCTGATGCGCTCAGACCTGAGCTATCTAATGAATGGTAGAATATAGGAGACGCGTTATACAGTGTTATAAATATGTATTTTTATGCTGTTTTGTATGTTCAAGTTACACGTGGGATTCTGGGCACTTGGAGATAATTGAATTGCCCTAACCGTTGAAATCTGTTTCTCCAAGTTGGGCGGTGACTATTTCAAATGATACAGTGTACTGTTATTGGTCAATTGTTTGTAATGTCCCTGTATCACATCAGGTCCAGAGGGGGCTGTCCCTGGACCTGAGGTTTTTGCATAAATAGCGATGCCCAGGTGCCATTAAATCCAGTTCTTGCTTGACCTTCAAATCGCAGCCTCGACTGGTTTTGTGGGGGAAAAGGGTATCCTAGCTATACTAGAGCTAGTGGAATTGCTCTACACTTACAGGATTCGTATGGACTAACTACCGAAGTGGCGCTTCTCTCTCTCTCAACACTGTGGATCCAGGCTATCCAAGCGGTCCAGCTTCCAGCTAGCCTGGGGGTAACCGTAACAATTGGTGGCAGCGGCGGGATATTCCTGGAGTTCCTAGGGGAGAGACAGAGCGGATGGAGAGGCCTACGACAAATTGAAGCGCACCACGTTGAAGGACCTACTAGAAAGCCGAGGTGGGAACGCTAGCAACCGACCTAGGAGGGAGCTGACCGCAAAGCTGACCGAACCATGACGAAGGGCTCCGATGTCCGCTAACGAGGAAAAGAACCGGATTGTCCGGGAGAGACTCTCCTGGTGTGGCCTGAACCAGACCGTGGAACTGATACAGCAAACTATGGCACAAGTGGATGTGGAGATCCGGGAGACCAGAGAGCACAAGATCAACTTAAGCGCACCCCAGCAAAACCCCGCTGCAAGGATGGCGGTGGACCCAGCAGAAAGGGCTGGGAAGCCCAAGATTCCCCATGCAGCGTTCCGATCATTTTTAGAAAATGAAATGGGAATAGACTAATATCTGGCCGACTTTGAGAGACAATGTGCGCTGCATCGGATCCCTAGCGGAGATTGGCCCACTATACTGTCAGGGAAACTCTCGGGTCGAGCCCTAGATGCATTCAGAACACTGTCTGCCGAGGAGGTGACATAATATAACTGGGTTAAAGACACTTTATTACAACGGTATGCAGTCACTCCAGATACATATCGGCGACAATTTAGGAATACGAAAAAGAAGCCGAACGATACGCATACCGAATGGGCCCATCGGAAGAGAAGAGCAACCGATCACTGGATGAAAGGGTGCCGAGCCGTAACGGGTGAGGAGGTATTACAATTATTTTTCTTAGAACATTTTTAAAATGGGGTGGATCAACAGTGCAAAGAATGGCTCCGTGATTGTAGGCCCACTACCCTCACAGAAGCCGCCACATTAGCTGACGAACATTGTGATTCCCGGCTGCACGAAAGCAACAACCACCGACCGATCATTCGTGCGGAACACCGAGAGAACTACCGAATGGCCCGACCGGACTTCAGGGCTCCCATACCCGCAGGACCTACTAGGCATCTTGGATCACCGAATGGTCATACTACCGATCGCTCACGGCCAACCTGTTTTCGGTGCAAACAACCAGGACATCTCATGGCGAGTTGCCCCCTCAACAGTCACCACCAAAACCCCCGAAATTACAATAATCCCGCGGGATCATCCCGGTCCGTCAGAGCACTATGTGTTAACCAGGAGGGTTCCATGGAAGAATACCTGGGGCCCCTCCATGAAGCTGACCCTGTGTACGCTGCCTCTGACAACCGCCAACATCACAGGCAAAAAGTATGGCTCGAGGGTCACTCCACTGAGGGATTGAGAGACACTGGGGCTACAATAACCCTAGTGCAGAGCCACCTGGTGCCGAAACACAAGCGTTCGGGTCAGACGGTGGCCGTTCGAGTGGCTGGGGGAGATGTGTACAAAATTCTGACCACCAAGGTTCACTGTGAACGTTGGAATTATGGATAATTTACCGGCAGAGGTGCTATTGGGCAACGATTTGGACCGATGACCTTGGCTTACGCCCCAGTCTATAACGCAGAGACACACCCAGTGACTACCCGAGCACAGGAATCAGCCCGAACATTCACCAGTGCGGGAACCACAGGTAAGACTCACTCCAACCCTGACTGCTCCATTAGATCCTATACCTTGGGATACTCCAGCCACCTTTGAACACAAATCCAAATCTGATTTGACCCTACAAAAGTATAGGGAAAAAGCCCAGTCTGGGGGAGGGGGACTAGATAACGAGACTTTTAGATGGTAGAAAGGGAAATTGTATCGGTTAACTGAAAAGAAGGGACAACATAGGCAACAATTGGTTGTCCCGTACAAATACAGACAGGAGATACTCAGGATAGGACATGATATCCCATTAGCAGGGCACCTGGCGGTAACTCGCACTCTTCGCCATATTACCCATACCTTCTCCTGGTCTGGGGTTCATGCAGATGTGAGGACGCATTGCAACACATGCGATATGTGTCAGCACGTAGGGAGGAGGGGAGACCATCCTAAGGCACACTTAATGAATATGCCCATAATAGAGGAGCCATTCAGCAGAGTTGCCTTCGACTTAGTTGGGCCACTGGCTACTCCTAGTCCCTCCGGCAAACGGTATATTCTGACCGTAGTAGATTACGCTACCCGGTACCCTGAAGCAGTGGCCCTATCTAACATTCAGGCGGACACTGTAGCCAATGCTTTGGTACAGATATTCTCTCGGGTGGGATTTCCCAAGGAAATACTATCCGAAAGAGGCACTCAGTTTACTGCCGAATTAACACAGCAGCTCTGGCACGTTTGTAAGGTTAAGTCGCTCCTCAGCACCCCCTATCATCCTCAGACAAATGGGCTCTGTGAAAGGTTCAATGGGACCCTTAAACAGATGCTAAAAACCTTTGCTCAGGAATATAGGGATTGGGAACACTTCCTCCCGCACCTCCTGTTTGCCTACCGGGAGGTGCCCCAGGAAACGACCGAATTCTCGCCTTTCGAGCTGCTCTACGGGCGTCAGGGAAGGGGACCCCTAAACCTGATCAGAGAGCACTGGGAGGGAGAGATTGAAAATGCCGGGGTCCCCATCGTGCCATACGTGCTGGAGCTAAGAGACCAAATGGAGCAATTAGCCAGGTCGCTCCAGGCTAATCTCCAGTCAGTTCAGAGGAGACAGAAAGTATGGTATGACCGAGGCGCCCGGGCAAGGAGCTTTACTATCGGACAGAAGGTACTTGTACTTAAACCAGTCAAGACAGACTAACTACAAGCCGCCTGGCAAGGTCCGTACCAGATTATAGCCAAGAAGGGGGACACTACCTACACCATCGCTAGTTGTCATTACGAAATGTTGAGAAAAACCTTTCATATAAACATGCTCAAGGAGTATCTAGAGAAACCCGAGAATGTGACAGCTATCTGTATTCCCCCTCACAAGGACCCAGACAATCTCCCTATTCCAGACTTGCTGGAAAGGAACCCCCACACAAACCTAGTGGCCCAGGTCCAGATTGGAGACCGACTCAATGACGGAGAAAGGGAACAACTCCGCCAGTTACTCCATGTTAAACAAACTACATTCTCCCAAGAACCTGGGTACACTCACCTACCCACACATCAGGTAGACACCCCAGGTCAGCAACCCCTCCGACAGACTCCCTATAGAATTCCTGAAGCCGTGAGGGCTGGAATGAAAACAGAAATCGAGGAGATGCTTAGACTAGGGGTGATTGAGCCATCCAACAGTCCCTGGGCGTCCCCGGTGGTTCTAGTCCCTAAGAAAGACGGGACCACCCGGTTCTGTGTGGATTATAGGAAGCTTAACGGTAAAACGGTAACAGACACCTATCCGATGCCCAGAGTCAACAAGCTACTTGACGGTATAGCCAGGGGAAAGTATCTAACCACCATTGACCTCTGTAAGGGGTACTGGCAAATTCCCCTGGCCCAGGAGGCTATCCCTAAGTCGGCATTCATCACCCCCTTAGGCTTATACTACTTTAAGGTTATGCCATTCGGGATGAAGAATACCCCTGCTACATTCCAGCGCTTGGTGGATAGACTCCTGGATGGCTTCCAGGATTTTGCCTGCGCGTATCTGGAAGACATAGCGATCCACAGTGAGTCCTGGGAGGAACACTTAGCTCATGTAGGAATGGTTCTGGATCAGATTCAGGCCGCCGGCCTGACTCTGAAGCCAGAAAAATGGCATTTTGGAATGGCTGAGGTGCAGTACCTGGGTCACCGAGTGGGGTGTGGAAAACAGCGACCCGAGCCAGCTAAAATAGAAGCGGTCGCCAACTGCCCCACCCCCACCACTAAGACCCAGTTCCTAGCCTTCCTAGGCACTGAGGGATACTATAGACGTTTCGAGCCAGACTACAGTACCATAGCTAAGCCCCTGACGGACCTGACCAAGAGAAACAGGTCCTGTGGTCTCCCCACTGTGAAACGGTGTTTCAAGCCCTCAAAAATGCTCTTGTTAATGCTCCCGTTTTGGCTGCCCCAGCCCCTAACAAACGTTTCATTGTCCATACAGACGCTTCCATGTTCGGGATGGGGGCAGTCCTCAGCCAAATAGGAGAAGACGGAGGGGAGCACCCGATTGCCAACATCAGCCGAAAGCTCCTGCCACACGAAGTCAGCTATGCAGCAGTGGAAAAGGAGTGCTTGGCCCTAGTGTGGGCACTAAAGAAACTGACTCCGTACTTATATGGACAAGAATTCACGCTGGTGACCGACCATAACCCGCTGGTGTGGTTAAACCGGGTTTCTGGGGATAACGGCAGGCTCTTACGTTGAAGCTTATCACTACAACCTTTTAATTTTACCATCACATATAGACCCGGAAAACAAAACGGCAATGCAGATGGATTATCTCGACGAACCGACCTCATTCCCGCATAACCCACCAGTCTGGACAGCCTTAGTCTGCCCCGATGAGGGGCCAGACGGTGTCTGCCAGAGTGTTCCACTAGGAGGGAGCACTGTTACAGATGCTCTACAGACCAGTACTGGTTCTCTTTATTTTATGTTACCAAATGCCGTTCCCTTCGGTACCCTTGTTGTATAAACTCAATTACACGAACCATCAGGATCCTATATTCGCACACACGAAGTAAAACCACCCAGGCCCTGGCATGTGCCACCACTTAACCTTTTTCACCTTTCAAACAACCAAACGGTCGACCACCAGGAACTTGCGGTTTGCGGTTAACCTGTGCTGTGTATACATGGCCTGGTGTACTGTGTGTAAGAGGGTAGGTTGGCACTGCCGCTGTCTGCGCTGTACCTGGGCTGTGTATACATGACATGGTGTAGTAGTGTGTGAGGGGAGGCTGGCACTGCCGCTGTCTGTGCTGTACCTGTGCTGTGTATACATGGCATGGTGTAGTAGTGTGTGAGGGGAGGCTGGCACTGCCGCTGTCTGCGCTGTACCTGTGCTGTGTATACATGGCATGGTGTAGTAGTGTGTGAGGGGAGGCTGGCACTGCCGCTGTCTGCGCTGTACCTGTGCTGTGTATACATGGCATGGTGTAGTAGTGTGTGAGGAGAGGCTGGCACTGCCGCTGTCTGCGCTGTACCTGTGCTGTGTATACATGACATGGTGTAGTAGTGTGTGAGGGGAGGCTGGCACTGTCGCTGTTTGTGCTGTACCTGTGCTGTGTATACATGGCATGGTGTAGAAGTGTGTGACGGGAGGCTGGCACTGCCGCTGTCTGTGCTGTACCTGTGCTTTGTATACATGGCATGGTGTAGTAGTGTGTGAGGGGAGGCTGGCACTGCCGCTGTCTGCGCTGTACCTGTGCTGTGTATACATGGCATGATGTAGTAGTGTGTGAGGGGAGGCTGGCACTGCCGCTGTCTGTGCTGTACCTGTGCTGTGTATACATGGCATGATGTAGTAGTGTGTGTGAGGGGAGGCTGGCACTGCCGCTGTCTGTGCTGTACCTTTGCTGTGTATACATGGCATGGCGTAGTGTGTGAGGGGAGGCTGGCACTGCCACTGTCTTGCTGTATATACAGCATGGTGTAGAGATGTGTATGTGAGCCTGGCACTGCTGGTACCCTGAGCATATTTGCAGACTGCTAATGGAAAGCTAAGATATTATTTAGATAGTAAATATTGAACATTAAACGCCGGCGTGTCTCGGGACAAGGGCAGAGGGGTTTGTTAGTGACGAAGTGACGTAGTTGTGTTATCTCTCTTACCGGTATATACACAGAGCAGGTGTGGGAGTCAGAGGGAAAGTGGTTTGTAAGTATATCTTATCGGATAGAACACTTGCCAATCCACAATACACGCAGCATTGGACAGGCATGGAGAGTTTCACATTGACCGCATGGAGATTTACAGCAGTCATAATACTCACAAAAATATATTTTATATAAAATATCTTTTAGACGTGGTGGTCTCTTCCTGTGATGTTACAGTGTATACTGGCTACGGGTGATGGGACTGGTAGAAGTTTGGGTAAAATACGGGGTAACTTGTGGTATTTGGTAACATACGGGGTAACTCGTGGTATTTAGTAACATACCGGGTAACTCGTGGTATTTGGTAATATACGGGGTAACTCGTGGTATTTGGTAACATACGGGGTAACGTGTGGTATTTGGTAACATACGGGGTAACTCGTGGTATTTAGTAACATACTGGGTAATTACTGGTATTTAGTCAAATACGGGGTAACTCGTGGTATTTGGTAAAATACGGGGTAACCTGTGGTATTTGGTAACATACCAAGTAATTAGTGGTATTTAGTAAAATACAGGGTAACTCGTGGTATTAATAACATACAGGGTAACTCGTGATATTTAGTAACATATGGGTAACTCGTGGTATTAACATACAGGGTAACTTGTGCTATTAACATACAGGGTAACTCGTGGTATTAATAACATACAGGATAACTCGTGGTCTTTAGTAACATACGGGGTAACTTATGGTTTTTGGTAACATACTGGTTAATTAGTGGTGTTTAGTAACATACGGGGTATCTCGTGGTGTTTGGTAACATATGTGGTAACTCATGGTATTTGGTAACATACAGGGTGACTTGTGGTATTTAGTAACTTACGGGGTAACTCGTGGTATTTAGTAAGATACCAGGTGACTTGTGGTATTTAGTAACTTACAGGGTAACTCGTGGTATTTAGTAAGATACCAGGTGACTTGTGGTATTTAGTAACTTACAGGGTAACTCGTGGTATTTGGTAACATATTGGGTGACTCGTGGTATTTAGTAACATACCGGGTAATTAGTGGTATTTAGTAAAATAAGGGGTAACTCGTGGTATTTAGTAACGTACGGGGTAACTTGTGGTATTTGGTAACTGTAACGAAATCCCTGTTTGAACAGACTCAAAGAAACAGCCTTTTGGCTATTTATTCGTATGGATGGCTATTTCGTGCTGTTGCAATAAACCGAACAAACTACCGAATCTTCCGACCTCCCACTGAGATCGTGTGCAGCTCATTTACCGCCCAGACCTTGCGGTTAACCGCAGGGTAATTGAGGAAAGGCTTGGTGGTCCACGTTCGTTTGCTGAACATTTTAAAATCGTTGAACGCTCAGCGGGGCATGGCGGCGATTCTCTGGAACTATTTTCAGACACTTACTCAGCCGACCACCGCTGGCGCGTACCATGGTCCCCGTTCATCCGGCTAAAAACTCACGAATACATTGAACACTTGTATTATATTATACGAAATAGACCGACCCCAGATAGCTACAGTTATGGAACTCTTTTCGGATTCAATCTCGCGAACAACCGGTGAATTAAAACTTCACTCGACGATATTGAGACCTGTGTTCGTGGGATCTGAGCGCTATTCGGCTATAATGTGCGCTCAGATCCAAGCTATCTGGGGGTATGTGGAACATAGAGACTACGTTCGGCGAAATATAAGTTATGGATTTTAATACTGTTTTGTTAAAATATAAAAAGGACATGTTTTTCTCTACCTGGAGATAATTAGGTTCTCTTCCACCACTTAAGTTAATTATCTCCAGGATAGAAAGGAGGGGTTGCACTGTTACTGTGGGTGTGTTTAACTTTTGTGTTGTATACTGATTGGCTCTGTATATTTTGTCACAGTCTTCCACAAGGTCCCATGTGGGAGTTACCTTACTGAGAGACCATCATAAAAGGGCTAAGTTTGGCCATCAATAAAGCAGATCGTTTTACCCCTTCATGAAGTCTCGACTCATGTTTGGGGGATTGGGAGCTATAATCACTACTTTACTTTAACTTATGGTTTTTGGTAACATAACGGGTAATTAGTGGTATTTAGTAACATACGGGTAACTCGTGGTATTTAGTAAAATACGGGGTAATTTGTGGTATTTAGTAACATACAGGGTAATTTGTGGTATTTAGTAACATACAGGGTAATTTGTGGTATTTAATAACATACGGGGTAATTTGTGGTATTTAATAACATACGGGGTAACTTGTGGTATTTAGTAACATACGGGGTAACTTGTGGTATTTAGTAACATACGGGGTAATTCGTGGTATTTAATAACATACGGGGTAATTCGTGGTATTTAATAACATACGGGGTAATTCGTGGAATTTAGTAACATACGGGGTAACTTGTGGTGTTTGGTAACATATGGGGTAACTCATGGTATTTGGTAACATACAGGGTGACTTGTGGTATTTAGTAACTTACGGGGTAACTCGTGGTATTTAGTAAGATACCAGGTGACTTGTGGTATTTAGTAACATAACTGAGTGGGATGGACTTTGTTATACAGACCAGCTTGAGTGGGATGGACTTTGTTATACAGACCAGCCTGAGTGGGAGGGGCTTTGTTATACAGACCAGCTTGAGTGGGATGGACTTTGTTATACAGACCAGCCTGAGTGGGATGGGCTTTGTTATACAGACCAGCTTGAGTGGGATGGACTTTGTTATACAGACCAGCCTGAGTGGGAGGGGCTTTGTTATACAGACCAGCTTGAGTGGGAGGGGCTTTGTTATACAGACCAGCCTGAGTGGGAGGGGCTTTGTTATACAGACCAGCCTGAGTGGGATGGACTTTGTTATACAGACCAGCTTGAGTGGGATGGGCTTTGTTATACAGACCAGCTTGAGTGGGATGGACTTTGTTATACAGACCAGCATGAGTGGGAGGGGCTTTGTTATACAGACCAGCTTGAGTGGGAGTGGCTTTGTTATACAGACCAGCCTGAGTGGGAGGGGCTTTGTTATACAGACCAGCCTGAGTGGGAGGGGCTTTATTATACAGACCAGCCTGAGTGGGAGGGGCTCTATGATAATGATCTTGGTGATTTTTGGGCAGCTCTGTGCCACTTGGCAGGGGGATACAGTGACCTTGTCCAATGACTAGGATATTTTGTAATAGTAGTCTTTCTTCTCCTCTATATATTGTAACAGGTTTTTTGTGTACGGTAAAGGGGTGATTTATCAAAGTGTTTCGGCTGTGATTTATTTTCCATTATTTATTACCATTACATCTTTCCACCATGTTTTCTTTTGTGTTGATATTTCTGAAATGCACCCCATTTATTAATATCTTCAACAAAAAAAATCTTTATCTTCTAGCGAATCCGCACACCAGGTTTATGTTGTCATAGACCGTGCGGCAGGACGCTCACAGAATAAAAAACTCTTTAATAACGTAGAACGCGCGGCAGGACACTCACAGAACAAAAACTCTTTAATAACGTAGAATGCGCGGCAGGACGCTCACAGAATAAAGCCTCTAATAACGTAGAAGGCGCGGCACGACAATCACAGAATAAAAACTCTTTAATAACGTAGAACACGCGGCAGGACGCTCACAGAATAAAAAACTCTTTAATAACGTAGAACGCGCGGCAGGACGCTCACAGAAGAAAAACTCTTTAATAACGTAGAACGCGCAGCAGGACGCTCACAGAATTAAAAAAACCTTTTTAATAACGTAGAACGCGCGGCACGACAATCACAGAATAAAAACTTTTTAATAACGTAGAACGCGCAGCAGGACGCTCACAGAATACAAAAACTCCCTGAAAAAGACACTATTCAACTCCCTTTGATAAACTTTCTCTACTGAATTCTTATTATGTGTATTTTACCTCACTTTCTAAAATAAACGGGATGTAAGAGCCCCCCAAAATACAGAATAAATATTAATAAACGGAATCCAATATAAAAAGTAATGCGAGAGAAAGAACAAAAGTGATAAATAGTGAATTTTACTGTCAGTGGAAAACATAACTAAATTCCCTGATGCGTCGATTTCGGAGCGCGCTGCACCCACCGAGCCGCATTCTTAGTTAGTTCTGATTCTTATTGTAGTTTCTGCCAGCCACACGTGTTAATGCGGGCACACGTTTTATATCCCAGGATTACTGGCTGCATCCTTATTAGAATGGGGAGTATAAGAGCTGTGTTTTATTGGACTGATCGCTAATAAAATTCTATAATTACATTTTTTTTTTTTTTTTTTAAAGTATGTTAAATATTATTCACACTAACAGGTATTCTGTGCTTCTGTGTAACGAGTGCAGGGATCCCCAGAGAGAGTGCAGGGATCCCCAGAGAGAGTGCAGGGATCCCCAGGACAAGACTGCAGAGATCCCCAGAGAGAGTGCAGGGATCCCCAGGACAAGACTGCAGAGATCCCCAGAGAGAGTGCAGAGATCCCCAGAGAGAGTGCAGGGATCCCCAGAGAGAGTGCAGGGATCCCCAGAGAGAGTGCATGGATCCCCAGAGAGAGTGCAGGGATCCCCAGAGAGAGTGCAGAGATCCCCAGAGAGAGTGCATGGATCCCCAGAGAGAGTGGAGGGATCCCCAGGACAAGAGTGCAGGGATCCCCAGGACAAGAGTGCAGGGATCCCCAGGACAAAGAGTGCAGGGATTCACACAGAGAGTGCAGGGATCCACAGAGAGAATGCAGGGATCCCCAGAACATGGAGGGCAGGGATCCCCATAGAGAGTGCATGGATCCCAGGACAGAGAGTGCAGGGATTCACAGAGAGAGTGCAGGGGGTGTGGGCATCCTCATAGAGAGTGCAGGTGGCATAGGGATACCCAGATAAAATGCAGAGACCACAAGAGAGAATGCAGGGATCCCCAGAGTGTGGGGTGCAGGGATCCCCGGATAGAGTGTGTGGGGTGCAGGGATCCCCGGATAGAGTGTGTGTGGGGTGCAGGGATCCCCGGATAGAGTTTGTGGGGTGCAGGGATCCCCGGATAGAGTGTGTGGGGTGCAGGGATCCCCGGATAGAGTGGAGATATCCCAGGATAGAGTGCACACACAGCCCCTCGGTAAACTTATGGGACAGACATTGGAGATGACACAGTACAGGTGTGTCTGCATCCAGGTGCCTGGGGAGGGAGGGGGAGGGGGAAGGATAATTGAAGTCTTGGCAGACGGTGAGAGAGCTGCCCTGGGGGGGTATGAGTGAGAGCGAATTATGAGAACCGTGAGACAGACATAGACACGCAATACATACAAACGCAATACATTCACCCGGTGTACACTACGGCATGACTACTACATACCTGCCATCCTGTACCCACCTTTAACTACCACATCTCCCATCCTCCTATACCTAGCTATAACTACCGTATACCCCGTCCTCCTATACCTAGCTATAACTACCGTATACCCCGTCCTCCTATACCTAGCTATAACTACCGTATACCCCATCCTCCTATACCTAGCTATAACTACCGTATACCCCGTCCTCCTATACCTAGCTATAACTACCGTATACCCCGTCCTCCTATACCTAGCTATAACTACCGTATACCCCGTCCTCCTATACCTAGCTATAACTACCGTATACCCCGTCCTCCTATACCTAGCTATAACTAACGTATACCCCGTCCTCCTATACCTAGCTATAACTAACGTATACCCCGTCCTCCTATACCTAGCTATAACTACTGTATACCCCGTCCTCCTATACCTAGCTATAACTACTGTATACCCCGTCCTCCTATACCTAGCTATAACTACCGTATACCCCATCCTCCTATACCTAACTATAACTACCGTATACCCCGTCCACCTATACCTGGCTATAACTACCGTATACCCCATCCTCCTACACCTAGCTATAACTACTGTATACCCCGTCCTCCTATACCTAGCTATAACTACTGTATACCCTGTCCTCCTATACCTAGCTATAACTACTGTATACCCTGTCCTCCTATACCTAGCTATAACTACCGTATACCCCATCCTCCTATACCTAGCTATAACCAACGTATACCCCGTCCTCCTATACCTAGCTATAACTACCGTATACCCCATCCTCCTATACCTAGCTATAACTACTGTATACCCTGTCCTCCTATACCTAGCTATAACTACCGTATACCCCATCCTCCTATACCTAGCTATAACTACTGTATACCCCGTCCTCCTATACCTAGCTATAACTACTGTATACCCCGTCCTCCTATACCTAGCTCTCTCTAACTGTAGGTACTAAATGTATAACTGTCTAAATGAATTCACATGTTTTACGTACACCGTACCTGTCACTGTAACACCATGTACCAAACCTGTATGTGTCTGTATGTTCCTGTCACACCATGTACCAAACCTGTATGTGTCTGTATGTTCCTGTCACACCATGTACCAAACCTGTATGTGTCTGTATGTTCACACCATGTACCAAACCTGTATGTGTCTGTATGTTCCGGTCACACCATGCACCAAACCTGTATGTGTCTGTATGTTTCGGTCACACCATGTACCAAACCTGTATGTGTCTGTATGTTCCGGTCACACCATGTACCAAACCTGTATGTGTCTGTATGTTCCTGTCACACCATGTACCAAACCTGTATGTGTCTGTATGTTCCTGTCACACCATGTACCAAACCTGTATGTGTCTGTATGTTCACACCATGTACCAAACCTGTATGTGTCTGTATGTTCCGGTCACACCATGCACCAAACCTGTATGTGTCTGTATGTTCCGGTCACACCATGTACCAAACCTGTATGTGTCTGTATGTTCCGGTCACACCATGTACCAAACCTGTATGTGTCTGTATGTTCCGGTCACACCATGCACCAAACCTGTATGTGTCTGTATGTTCCTGTCACACCATGTACCAAACCTGTATGTGTCTGTATGTTCCTGTCACACCATGTACCAAACCTGTATGTGTCTGTATGTTCCTGTCACACCATGTACCAAACACGTATGTGTCGGTATGTTCACACCATGTACCCTGACCTCCTCAGATTGTACCAACCTTTACTAACCCTGTAGTTGCTTTGAAGGATGGTGATGTTTTGAATAGAGATCCGTGGAGTCAATGAGAGCCAGAGGAATTATCAGGAATTCAAAGTTAATTTCAACTGAATTTCACATTTTAGAGCAAAACAAATAGTGAAATTGGAAGCATAGCTGGCATGCAGAATGTATCCAATTCCCGACTATCCCTTTACTAAATAACCCTGAGAATGTAGCATTAATACCACCGCTTGTGCACAGTAGGATAAACCCCCCATGGGTAAGGCCGGGAGGGGTCTGCTGTCCCTTTAAATCAGACAGCATTGTGCTGAGTTAGGCTGGTCTCTAAGCATCATTTAAACAATAGCCAGAGACTCGTAGATTGAAGGGGCGGCCAGCTTATATATCCTGTATATAAATTAACTTCCTGAGCTTCCAACACATTCTCGTTACCAGCTAATCCCCTGCTGCCCACAATGACCTACCCCGGCCTGGGGCAGCCAGCAGACTTACCTTCTACAAACTAACCATTATGTAGGACAAGCTCCAGCTTAACCAGGTCCACTAACCTGATCCCCCACACGGGAATAGTTAATGCAACGGATTAGTCAAACCAGCTCTTAACAGCATTTCACAATTAAACAGCATTTGTGTAAACAGTTCAAATTCTAATATCCTCTCACACTTACTGTTAAAAACACAAGCCTCTCACAGCCGCTCACAATGTATCACAGTACAGAGCTGGTCATTTTAATTTGTTTGATTTTACGGTCAACTCAACAACATTTATTCTGTAAACTAAATCACAAAATTCAGGCTAAAATTTTCAAACTGTGACTTTGGGTGAGTTGGGAGACATTTTGCAAATCAATCGTATGTTTTGTCTAAATTTGGATGTTTGGCTTTCAATTCACTATTCAGAGAATAATCGTCACCAGAGACTAACAAAGACAACACGAGTAAACTGCGAGCTGTGATTTGAAAGATTGTTTTCTAAATCAATGTTTTCTGCCTCGATTCAGTTTTCATTTCGTTACAAATCATTGCTTGATTGACCCAAGCTCGCAGCAAACGTTCTCTCGGGTGACACAACCATTTTACAGAATTTCACAGGAAATCGCACGACTTCACTAAACCGAGAATTGAGAACAAAACTGCACATTTTGGGCAAAAGATATCTAATGGTGGAATTCAGTAGGTTATTTGTAATGACTGCTTTGCTCAATATGGGTTTAACGGCCGCTGCTTGTCTGACTGGGTTCCTCTGTCTATAGGTACCAGATAATGAGTGTCATATGCGCAGTATTGCGGACAGCGCTCTGGGTTCCATTACCAGCCAATTACGTAATGTGTATTCACGCTATGGAAAAGGGCGTGATTGAAACCAAGAGGCTGATATTTGATCTCACTTCTTAAATTCCTCAAATGAAAAATGTTTTTGAATTAGTCTTTCACCTGCAGTTTAATAAAAAGTGTAAATAGGAGACGAGGAAAACCGGCGTCTTTGAAGGGATTTATGGGGCGGAATCAAACACGTTTTAGGAAATTTGTGACACACAGAGTGCTCTGATTTTATGGTGTGATTTATTAAAGAAATTGCACATTTTTAAGCACGAATGGCCAAACTCTAAAAAAAAAAAAAAAAAAAAAAAAGCATTTTCAGGTAAATTCTCAACAAGCCAGACTGAGAATAAGATGGCTGCTCTGTTAATAATCAGTCTGCAGGAATTCTCCCAATAGGAGCTTGGTTACAGAGTGCAGTGTAGCACAAACAGGCCCAGTTAGAGCATTACTAATTAATGAATTAAAGATCTATTCATTCTGCCTAGCTGCGGTACCTGCTTGCTCTAATTAACCCGTTAGTGCCTGCAGAGTGGGCAATAAATAATGGGTAAAGTGGGCACTAGCCCTGGCAGTACGGGGGTCCTGTCTGTTTTAGGAGGTTGCTGATTTGGGTTGTGGCACCAGGAGTCCTGTGTCTTTTTGGCATGATTTGGGCCCTAACGGTACAGGGGCCATGAGCCATTTGGGTGTCACATGATTTGGGCCCTAACGGTACAGGGGCCATGAGCCATTTGGGTGTCACATGATTTGGGCCCTAACACTAGAGGGGCCCTGAGCTTTGTGGTGTTAACTGCTTTGGATCCTGGCAGTGTGGCTCTGAATCAGCACAGGTAACACTGGCGTCCAGGAAACAAAGTCAGACAGTTACCTGTTAGAAGTGATCTCATTGCCCCAGGCGTCTGTCTGGAACGGACAGGCACCTCAGTCAGACAGACAGACACAATGGGAATTTCTAACCAGGAATGTGCTCATTAAATGTTTAGCCCCGAGGGGTAAAAGGCCCAAACGAGGACAAAGGGAAAGTGAGCGCAGTAGGACTGAGGGTTATTAACTAAACTGTGACTCTCTCAATACATGGCATTACAGGGCCTCCAGAGCTTATAGGGAATGTGTGCAGCGCTAATTAACAATAAATTCTCAATATTTCTAAATAAAAAGATTCTACCTCCCTCTGGTTTGATGGTATCTGGGCGTTAATAATGAATTCATACAAAAGGATTTATTTAGCTATTTCCCTTTGTTTTCCTTGGTGCTCCCAGGGGCCCATTATGTGAGTACTGGTTCCACAGAGACCCCTCTGCCTCAATTAAACTGAACAGACATGATGTAAGCCAGCCACAACCAGGTGACAGTGGGTGCAGTGAGGGTGACAGTGGGTGCAGTGAGGGTGACTGTGGGTGCAGTGAGTGCAGTGAGGGTGACAGTGGGTGCAGTGAGGGTGACAGTGGGTGCAGTGAGTGCAGTGAGGGTGACAGTGGGTGCAGTGAGGGTGACAGTGGGTGCAGTGAGTGCAGTGAGGGTGACAGTGGGTGCAGTGAGGGTGACAGTGGGTGCAGTGAGTGCAGTGAGGGTGACAGTGGGTGCAGTTAAGCTTATACCAGTAGACTATCAACTCACATAGAAGAAGTGTTAACGTGTCTGAGATGAGGAATGCCCCCCCAGGATAACCCAGTCTGACACTCATTGTGAAGTCACATCTCTCCTCCATGATTCCATTGTTTAGAAATCCTATTATTCTGCAGACGTTTCCTTTTCATTATTCGCTGAATGGAAAGATTTTGGCCTTTATTAACCCTGTGAGGGACAGAGGGGTTGCTGTTCACAAGGCACAGCCGATCTGTGTGCAATATTTACACTTTTACAGACAAACGGCTCCATTGATGCGTGTCAGCACAGACACAGATTGTCTCCTCGAGTGGTTAATTATTAGAAACAAGAATTTTTAGTTACAGTAAATTAGATAACAAGATTCCTTGTTCATCTTCAGCTGCAAATCTTCTCCAAATGCTTCCTCTGAGGAAAATCAGGCTGGTTGGTGTGTGGGAAAGGCAATGTATGTGTGTGAGAGAGTGTCTGTGTGAGTGTGCCAGAGTGTCTGTGCATTAAGGTATCAGTGTCTGCCAGAGTCTCTGTGCATTAAGGTATCAGTGTGTGCCAGAGTCTCTGTGCATTAAGGTATCAGTGTGTGCCAGAGTCTCTGTGCATTAAGGTATCAGTGTGTGCCAGAGTGTCTGTGCATGAAGGTATCAGTGTGTGTCAGAGTGTCTGTGCATGAAGGTATCAGTGTGTGTCAGAGTGTCTGTGTGTGAGGGTGTCTGTGTATGAGAGAGTGTCTGTGTGTGAGAATTTTAGTGTATGAAAGAGACTGTGAGAGTGTCTATGTGTGAGAGAGTGTCTGTGTAAGTGTGCCACAGTGTCTGTGCGTGTGAGAGTGTCTGTGTGTGAGAATGTCACTTGTATGTAAGAGACTGTGAGAGTGTCTATGTGTGAGAGAGTGTCTGTGTAAGTGTGCCAGAGTGTCTGTGCGTGTGACAGTGTCTGTGTGTGAGAATGTCACTTGTATGTAAGAGACTGTGAGGGTGTCTATGTGTGAGACAGAACACATGGAGAGTTGATGCTATGGGCAGATGTTGGGTTGGGGTTCCCAAATCACATTTCAGGAGTACAAGGGTCGGGGAGAGTAACAGAGGAATCAGGGTAATGGGTTCAGCCCTGGAAACATTACGAAGAAGAGAGAATCTGTCTGGGTGGATTAGAGGAAACATAGGTCAAGTAGGTTTGAGATCCGTCTCTTGGTGGATTAGAAAATATGAAATTCTGTTCTGAAGGTCTCAGGTGGACAGGAGTTCGGGTTTTTGGTGGATAAGAGAAACAAGGATGTATCCTGGATAGTGGATACAGTGAAAGGCCGGGAGCTTGGGTTTTTGGTGGATAAGAGGAACAAGGATGTATCCTGGAGGTTTTTGGTGAATTATGTTAGAACAAGGGCAGGCAATGTTTGGTGCTGCAGATGTTGGTGACTACATCTCCACTGATGCTTTGTCAGCATTATGGCGTGCCAAAGGTTTGTATTAAACAGAGTAATTTGGAAAAAAAGGAGAAGAAGAAAGAATCTGTCTGGGTGGATTAGAGGAAACATAGGTAAAGAAGGTTGGAGATCCGTCTCTTGGTGGATTAGAAAATATGAAATTCTGTTCTGAAGGTCTCAGGTGAACAGGAGTTCGGGTTTTTGGTGGATAAGAAAAACAAGGATGTATCCTGGAGACAGTGAAAGGACTGTGAGAGTGTCTGTGTGTGAGAGAGTGTCTGTGTAAGTGTGCCAGAGTGTCTGTGTGTGAGAATGTCACTGTATGTAAGAGACTGTGAGAGTGTCTATGTGTGAGACAGAACACATGGAGAGGTGATACTATGGGCAGATGTTGGGTTGGGGTTCCCAAATCACATTTCAGGAGTGCAAGGGTCGGGGAGAGTAACAGAGGAATCAGGGTAATGGGTTCAGCCCTGGAAACATTAGGAAGAAGAGAGAATCTGTCTGGGTGCCAAAGGTTTGTTTTAAACAGAGTAATTTCAGGTTCATCTTAACTGCATAACAGTGCCTGAGGTAATGCCAAATCATCATATGCCACAGATAACCGATGCTAAATCTACCTTACAAACCGCAGATGGACATCTACTACAATAGAAACATTGTGACCCAGCACAGTATGGTCTGCCTAGAATGATGTGTCTCGTAGCCCATGGCACAGCCTGGCCCGTGAAGGAAGATGGGAGAGGTGGGTGGATTGCAACGTGTTGGGTTTATTAGTCACAGGAAACAGCAGGTAAAAACCTGACTGAGACAGCAATGCCTTACTCACTGAGTGCAGGGACCAGGGAGGCAAACAATGCCTCACTCACTGAGTGCAGGGACCGGGGAGGCAAGCAGTGCCTCACTCACTGAGTGCAGGGACCAGGGAGGCAAACAATGCCTCACTCACTGAGTGCAGGGACCGGGGAGGCAAACAGTGCCTCACTCACTGAGTGCAGGGACCGGGGAGGCAAACAATGCCTCACTCACTGCCTGAGAGAGTGCAGGCCTAAGAGAGCAGAGAGAGCGCAGGTCTGGGAGAGCAGAGAGAGCGCAGGTCTGGGAGAGCAGAGAGAGCGCAGGTCTGGGAGAGCAGAGAGAGCGCAGGTCTGGGAGAGCAGAGAGAGCGCAGGTCTGGGAGAGCAGAGAGAGCGCAGGTCTGGGAGAGCAGAGAGAGCGCAGGTCTGGGGGAGGATAAAAAGGATGAAGTGATTTTGAAAGTAACATAAATCTTCTCTCTGTTTAATCCTCTGAATGGAGACAGTCCCTTACATGGCATGGGGGAAGCAGGAGAGGCGGGTGTCCAGGCCCCAGGGGGCAAATTGAGGAGGAGGAGAATTGTCCTATAAGACTGTTCATTTGTAAAGTAAATGAAGAGTCAGCCTCCCCTCACACACTACTACACCATGCCATGTATACACAGCACAGGTACAGTACAGACAGGGGCAGTGCCAGCCTCCCCTCACACACTACTACACCATGCCATGTATACACAGCACAGGTACAGCACAGACAGCGGCAGTGCCAGCCTCCCCTCACACACACTACTACACCATGCCATGTATACACAGCACAGGTACAGCACAGACAGCGGCAGTGCCAGTCTCCCCTCACACACTACTACACCATGCCATGTATACACAGCACAGACAGCAACAGTGCCAGCCTCCCCTCACACACTACTACACCATGCCATGTATACACAGCACAGGTACAGCGCAGACAGGGGCAGTGCCAGTCTCCCCTCACACACACTACTACACCATGCCATGTATATACAGCACAGACAGCAACAGTGCCAGCCTCCCTTCACACTACTACACCATGCCATGTATACACAGCACAGGTACAGCACAGACAGGGGCAGTGCCAGCCTCCCCTCACCTCACACACACTACTACACCATGCCATGTATACACAGCACAGGTACAGCACAGACAGGGGCAGTGCCAGTCTCCCCTCACACACACTACTACACCATGCCATGTATATACAGCACAGTTACAGCACAGACAGCAACAGTGCCAGCCTCCCTTCACACTACTACACCATGCCATGTATACACAGCACAGGTACAGCACAGACAGGGGCAGTGCCAGCCTCCCCTCACCTCACACACACTACTACACCATGCCATGTATACACAGCACAGGTACAGCACAGACAGCAACAGTGCCAACCTCCCTTCACACTACTACACCATGCCATGTATACACAGCACAGGTACAGCACAGACAGGGGCAGTGCCAGCCTCCCCTCACCTCACACACACTACTACACCATGCCATGTATACACAGCACAGGTACAGCACAGACAGCGGCAGTGCCAGCCTCCCCTCACACACTATTACACACCATGCCATGTATACACAGCACAGGTACAGCACAGACAGGGGCAGTGCCAGCCTCCCTTACACACTACTACACCATGCCATGTATACACAGCACAGGTACAGCACAGACAGGGGCAGTGCCAGCCTCCCCTCACCTCACACACACTACTACACCATGCCATGTATACACAGCACAGTTACAGCACAGACAGCAACAGTGCCAGCCTCCCCTCACACTACTACACACCATGCCATGTATACACAGCACAGGTACAGCACAGACAGCAACAGTGCCAACCTCCCTTCACACTACTACACCATGCCATGTATACACAGCACAGGTACAGCACAGACAGGGGCAGTGCCAGCCTCCCCTCACCTCACACACACTACTACACCATGCCATGTATACACAGCACAGGTACAGCACAGACAGGGGCAGTGCCAGTCTCCCCTCACACACACTACTACACCATGCCATGTATACACAGCACAGGTACAGCACAGACAGCGGCGGTGCCAGCCTCCCCTCACACATTACTACACCATGCCATGTATACACAGCACAGGTACAGCACAGACAGCGGCGGTGCCAGCCTCCCCTCACACACTACTACACCATGCCATGTATACACAGCACAGGTACAGCACAGACAGCGGCAGTGCCAGTCTCCCCTCACACACTACTACACCATGCCATGTATACACAGCACAGGTACAGCACAGACAGCGGCAGTGCCAGTCTCCCCTCACACACTACTACACCATGCCATGTATACACAGCACAGGTACAGCACAGACAGTGGCAGTGCCAGTCTCCCCTCACACACTACTACACCATGCCATGTATACACAGCACAGGTACAGCACAGACAGCAACAGTGCCAGCCAGCCCCTCCCTTCCCCCTCTAGAAGCACTGGGTCCCAAACGCCTGGTTATATGACCCTCCATTCTGCCTTACTCTGTAATTAGCCACCTGGCTATGGGTGGGGTTACGTTGAATGGCACTACAACATATTTGTTTGTAGTGAAGGAACCAAGACCACCCCAGAAAGGAACGAGTTGGGGTTTGTGAAAATGTGAGCACAGAGAGGGGGTACAGGGCAATGGGAGACTGTGACAGGGGGGTAGAGCGTATTGGGAGTCTGTGAGAGGGGGTACAGGGTAATGGGAGTCAATGAGAGGGGTACAGGGTAATTGAAGGCTTTGAGAGGGGTACAGGGTAATGGGAGACTGTGAGAGGGGGTACAGGGCAATGGGAGGCTGTGAGAGGGGGTACAGGGCAATGGGAGGCTGTGAGAGGGGGGTACAGGGCAATGGGAGACTGTGAGAGGGGGGTACAGGGCAATGGGAGACTGTGAGAGGGGGGTACAGGGCAATGGGAGAGCGCAGGTCTAATGGGAGTCAATGAGAGGGGTACAGGGTAATTGAAGGCTTTGAGAGGGGCACAGGGTAATGGGAGACTGTGAGAGGGGGTTACAGGGTAATGGGAGAGCGCTGTGAGAGGGGGGTAGAGGGCAATGGGAGACTGTGAGAGGGGGGTACAGGGTAATGGGAGGCTGTGATAGGGGGGTACAGGGTAATGGGAGGCTGTAAGAGGGGGGTAGAGGGTAGTCAATGAGAGTCTGGGTAATTGGAGTCTGTGAGAGGGGGTACAGGGTAATGGGAGACTGTGAGAGGGATACAGGGTAATGGGAGACTGGGTAATTGGAGGCTGTGAGAGGGGGGGTACCGGGTAATGGGAGTCTGTGAGAGGGATACAGGGTAATGGGAGGCTGTGAGAGGGGGGTAGAGGGTAATGGGAGTCAATGAGAGGGGGTACAGGGTAATGAAAGCTCTTTATAGGGGTGCAGGCGGAAAGTGAAAGCAGACACTTTATATTGGGAAGATTAAAGAGAGGGGGAAGGGGAGAGATTAAGGAAAGGAAGGAAGGGGAGGCAGGAAGCGGGAGTGAGGAGAGGCAATCATTGTTTTTAAACAATCCTGAGAAGGAGGATTTCTGTGTTAGATAATAATAGCCTTACACATAAAACTGGGCTGCAGAGCTTGCACCTTCCCAGAGAGACAAAAGTCATGTGGGAGATGTGAGTAACTAGGGAGTAACAAAAAATAGACATATAGGGATGGAACAAGCAATGAAAAGTGAGTAAAAGAGAAAGTCTTGAGTAATGTCAGGAAACACTAGGGAATGAGGAGAGAGGCAAGGAGTCGGAGAAGGATGGGGTAAAACGGATGGGGAGAACAGGAGGGATGGGGGAAAACGGGATTGATGGGGGAGACTAAAAGGGGTGGGGAGAACGGGAGGGATGGGGGAGACAGAGGAATGGGGCAGACAGAGGAATGGGGGAGAGGGTATAGGGTAATGGAAGACCAAGAGGGATGGGGAGAACGGAGGGGATGGAAGAGTCTGAGAGGGATGGAAGAGACTGAGAGGGATGGGAGAGACTGAGAGGGATGGGAGAGACTGAGAGGGATGGAAGAGACTGAGAGGGATGGAAGAGACTGAGAGGGATGGGAGAGACTGAGAGGGATGGGAGAGACTGAGAGGGATGGAAGAGTCTGAGAGGGATGGAAGAGACTGAGAGGGATGGGAGAGACTGAGAGGGATGGGAGAGACTGAGAGGAATGGGAGAGACTGAGAGGGATGGAAGAGACTGAGAGGGATGGAAGAGACTGAGAGGGATGGGAGACCGATACGAATTGGGGAGACCGAGAGGGATGGGGGAAACCAAGAGGGACGAGGGAGACCAAGAGTAATGGGGAGAAACCAAGAGGGATGGGGAAGACGAGAGATGGGGGAGAACTGAGAGGGATGGGGTAGACGAAGAGGTAACCACATCTAGGATTAGGCCATTGAGTAGACAGGTGACAGGAATAGGTCATGGCAACCGCTGTGGACAAGGTGAGAGTCCCACATACAATAAAACCATAACACACAGTATAGGGACCCTATAACTATGGCCCCAGTCCCTATACAGGGAACCTATAGAATAACTACATAACTACCGCCCCAGTCCCTATACAGGGAACCTATAGAATAACTACATAACTACCGCCCAAGTCCCTATACAGGGAACATATAGAATAACTACTGCCCCGGTCCCTGTACAGGGAGCCTATAGAATAACTACTGCCCCGGTCCCTGTACAGGGAACCTATAGAATAACTACCGCCCCGGTCCCTGTACAGGGAGCCTATAGAATAACTACCACCCTGGTCTCTGTACAGGGAACCTATAGAATAACTACCGCCCCGGTCCCTGTACAGGGAGCCTATAGAATAACTACCACCCTGGTCTCTGTTCAGGGAACCTATAGAATAACTACCGCCCCGGTCCCACCTATAGAATAACTACCGCCCCGGTCCCTGTACAGGGAACCTATAGAATAACTACCGCCCCGGTCCCTGTACAGGGAACCTATAGAATAACTACCGCCCCGGTCCCTGTACAGGGAACCTATAGAATAACTACCGCCCCGGTCCCTGTACAGGGAACCTATAGAATAACTACCGCCCCGGTCCCTGTACAGGGAGCCTATAGAATAACTACCGCCCCGGTCCCTGTACAGGGAACCTATAGAATAACTACCGCCCCGGTCCCTGTACAGGGAACCTATAGAATAACTACCGCCCCAGTCCCTGTACAGGGAACCTATAGAACAGGGAACCTATAGAATAACTACCGCCCCAGTCCCTGTACAGGGAACCTATAGAATAACTACCGCCCCAGTCCCTGTACAGGGAGCCTATAGAATAACTACCGCCCCGGTCCCTGTACAGGGAACCTATAGAATAACTACCGCCCCAGTCCCTGTACAGGGAATATATATATATATATGTAGATAGACAGACTAGATAATAGACAGACAGATGTTTTTACATACACATGTAACATAGATTTGTTGGTTTCATTAAATTATCTTATTGTGTTTGACTAATATTCCATGTAATAACTAGAGGGAGAATTGTTTTTTTGTTTTTTTATCCACAGAGTACAGCAGGGGCTGTGGGTACAGCGCAGAGTACAGCAGGGGCTGTGGGTACAGCGCAGAGTACAGCAGGGGCTGTGGGTACAGCGCAGAGTACAGCAGGGGCTGTGGGTACAGCAAACTGTAACAGATCATAATTTAGAAATATCTCTACATAATAAACCACCTATAAAACTGAACATTAAACACAGACAATAATCCTAATCTGATAGCAACTCATTGCATATTATTAATAATTGGAATTAATGTCAGAGAGAAATCCATGAACATCCAGCAATGCATATTCACACACCTATCCTGGGATATTATTATTATTATATTATGTACCTACATTCACACACCTATCCTGAGATAATATTATTATTATATGTACCTACATTCACACACCTATCCTGGGATATTATTATTATTACACATTCACACTATCCTGAGATAATATTATTATTATATGTACCTACATTCACACACCTATCCTGAGATAATATTATTATTATATGTACCTACATTCACACACCTATCCTGGGATATTATTATTATTATTATTATTATTATTATTATTATTATTATATATGTATCTACATTCACACACCTATCCTGAGATATTATTATTATATATGTACCTACATTCACACACCTATCCTGGGATATTATTATTATTATTATTATTATTATATATGTATCTACATTCACACACCTATCCTGAGATATTATTATTATATATGTATCTACATTCACACACCTATCCTGAGATAATATTATTATTATATGTACCTACATTCACACACCTATCCTGAGATATTATTATTATATATGTACCTACATTCACACACCTATCCTGAGATAATATTATTATTATTATTATTATTATTATTATATGTACCTACATTCACACACCTATCCTGGGATATTATTATTATTATTATATATGTATCTACATTCACACACCTATCCTGAGATATTATTATTATATATGTATCTACATTCACACACCTATCCTGAGATATTATTATTATTATTATTATATATGTATCTACATTCACACAGTTACTTTGTAACTTTTCCCTTTGCCTTGGAAGCTCCCTGATTCAGTTGAATCCACATTCCAGACTCCAGAATGAGCTCTGTACCTCTCTAGAGACACATGTTTCCCATTTAGATATAATATGTTGTCTCACCTTCTAGAGCCACAGAGAGGGGGATACAGAGGAGAACCAGCAGGACAGCCATATAGAGGACAAAGAAATCCTAAATCCAGAGCAATGGGGGACTTGATTCTTCCAGTCCTGCACTAATCCTTAGGGACCCCAAATATTCCAGCCTTGAAGAGGGGACCCCCGAAGTCGTCAGCTTCGCATTGAGGAAAATCCCTAATTCTTACAGACCCAAAATTCTTCAGCTTTGCAGGGGGAACCCCATAATCTGTGCACAGCCCAAATCTTGTAAACATGCAATGGGGACCCCCAATCCACAGAGACCTGAGACCCTCCAACAATGAGTCCCGAATGTCTGGGGTCCCCTTGCTTGAGGGGTGACACACAGTGATGTTGGTTCCTGGAACTCCTAGAAAGTTGTCCCCACTTGTAGGAAGTCCATCAGTCCTGGGATGGGGCCCTCCAAGTCACAGAGGGGGGATGCAGATAAAGTCTCTCCAGTGATCCCAGATTGGAGGACAATCCGTTTGTGGCCCCCAGGGGTAATTAAAGCCCCAGTGAGGTAGGCTGCTGCAGATTTGAGGTGAGAGCTCTCCAGATAAATCCTTTGTAGCTGGTCCCAGATGGGGTGAAGCTGTTTTAGGGGCCCTCCAAGGGTAGTTAAAGCCTCTGTAACTGGCCCCAGAAAGGAAGAAACCTGATCCAAGGAGCAGAAAGCACAAAGACAACCCCCTCCCAGTTAGCAGGGATTTTGGGGTGCAGCCTCCAGGAGGTGGGGTGCAGCAGGGAGCTGTGAGTGTGGCAGAAACCTGTGGATCTAGCAACAGTAGAGGGTGCAGCAGGGCTGTGGGTACAGCACAGAGTACAGAGGGGGCTGTGGGTACAGCACAGAGTACAGGGGGGCTGTGGGTACAGCACAGAGTACAGAGGGGGGGCTGTGGGCACAGCACAGAGTACAGAGGGGGCTGTGGGTACAGCACAGAGTACAGCAGGGGCTGTGGGTACAGCACAGAGTACAGAGGGGCTGTGGGTACAGCATACAGAGGGCTGGGGTGCAACACAGAGGTACAGAGGGGGCTGTGGGTACAGCACAGAGTACAGAGGGGGCTGTGGGTACAGCACAGAGTACAGAGGGGGCTGTGGGTACAGTACAGAGGGGGCTGTGGGTACAGTACAGAGGGGGCTGTGGGTACAGCACAGAGTACAGAGGGGGCTGTGGGTACAGCACAGAGTACAGAGGGGGCTGTGGGCACAGCACAGAGTACAGAGGGGGGGCTGTGGGCACAGCACAGAGTATAGAGGGGGCTGTGGGCACAGCACAGAGTACAGGGGGGGGGGCTGTGGGCACAGCACAGAGTACAGGGGGGGGCTGTGGGTACAGCACAGAGTATACAGCAGTTGGTTCAGGGATTTCTTGGCAGATCCTCACTGCAGCTTCACATCCATCCCAGCCACACTCACTGCACACACTGGAAAGCAAGGGGATAGACAGTGAGGGAAGGCCACGCCCACTGCATCCTGATTGGCTGGCTAGAGCAGAGCTGATTAATAATTAATGAGACCTTACAGCACAACCAGAGAGACAGTCACTCATAGACAGTCAGAGAGAGACAGACACTCATAGACAGTCAGAGAGAGACAGACACTCATAGACAGCCAGAGAGAGACAGGCACTCATAGACAGTCAGAGAGAGACAGGCACTCATAGACAGTCAGAGAGAGACAGACACTCATAGACAGCCAGAGAGAGACAGACACTCATAGACAGCCAGAGAGAGACAGGCACTCATAGACAGTCAGAGAGAGACAGGCACTCATAGACAGTCAGAGAGAGACAGACACTCATAGACAGCCAGAGAGAGACAGACACTCATAGACAGCCAGAGAGAGACAGGCACTCATAGACAGTCAGAGAGAGACAGGCACTCATAGACAGTCAGAGAGAGACAGACACTCATAGACAGCCAGAGAGAGACAGACACTCATAGACAGCCAGAGAGAGACAGGCACTCATAGACAGTCAGAGAGAGACAGGCACTCATAGACAGTCAGAGAGAGACAGACACACTCATAGACAGTCAGAGAGACAGACACTCAGACAGTCAGAGAGAGACAGACACTCATAGACAGTCAGAGAGAGACAGGCACTCATAGACAGTCAGAGAGAGACAGGCACTCATAGACAGTCAGAGAGAGACAGACACTCATAGACAGTCAGAGAGACAGACAGGCACTCATAGACAGTCAGAGAGAGACAGGCACTCATAGACAGTCAGAGAGAGACAGACACTCATAGACAGTCAGAGAGACAGACACTCATAGACAGTCAGAGAGACAGACAGGCACTCATAGACAGTCAGAGAGACAGACACTCATAGACAGTCAGAGAGAGACAGGCGCTCAGACAGTCAGAGAGACAGACACTCATAGACAGTCAGAGAGAGACAGACACTCATAGACAGTCAGAGAGACAGGCACTCAGACAGTCAGAGAGAGACAGGCACTCATAGACAGTCAGAGAGAGACAGGCACTCATAGACAGTCAGAGAGACAGACAGGCACTCAGACAGTCAGAGAGACAGACACTCGTAGACAGTCAGAGAGAGACAGACACTCATAGACAGTCAGAGAGACAGGCACTCATAGACTGTCAGAGAGACAGACACTCATAGACAGTCAGAGAGAGACAGGCACTCAGACAGTCAGAGAGACAGACACTCATAGACAGTCAGAGAGAGACAGACACTCATAGACAGTCAGAGAGACAGACAGGCACTCATAGACAGTCAGAGAGACAGACACTCATAGACAGTCAGAGAGAGACAGGCACTCATAGACAGTCAGAGACACAGTTAGAGAGAGACAGACACTCATAGACAGTCAGAGAGACAGGCACTCATAGACTGTCAGAGAGACAGACACTCATAGACAGTCAGAGAGAGACAGGCACTCAGACAGTCAGAGAGACAGACACTCATAGACAGTCAGAGAGAGACAGGCACTCATAGACAGTCAGAGACACAGTTAGAGAGAGACAGACACTCAAACAGTCAGAGAGAGACAGACACTCATAGACAGTCAGAGAGACAGACACTCAGACAGTCAGAGAGAGACAGGCACTCATAGACAGTCAGAGAGAGACACTCACAGACAGAGAGACAGACACTCATAGATAGTCAGAGAGACAGACACTCATAGTAAGTCAGAGAGAGACAGGCACTCATAGACAGTCAGAGAGACAGGCACTCAGACAGTCAGAGAGAGACAGGCACTCAGACAGTCAGAGAGACAGACAGGCACTCATAGACAGTCAGAGAGACAGACACTCATAGACAGTCAGAGAGATACAGACACTCATAGAGAGTCAGAGAGAGACAGGCACTCATAGACAGTCAGAGACAGACAGGCACTCATAGACAGTCAGAGAGAGACAGACACTCATAGACAGTCAGAGAGACAGACATTCATAGACAGTCAGAGAGAGACAGGCACTCATAGACTGTCAGAGAGACAGGCACTCAGACAGTCAGAGAGAGACAGGCACTCATAGACAGTCAGAGAGACAGGCACTCACAGAAAGTCAGAGAGAGACAGGCACTCATAGACAGGAGAACATAGACAGTCAGAGAGACACAAACACTCATAGACAGTCAGAGAGACAGGCACTCATAGACAGTCAGAGAGAGACAGGCACTCATAGACAGTCAGAGACACAGTTAGAGAGAGACAGACACTCATAAACAGTCAGAGAGACAGGCACTCATAAACAGTCAGAGAGACAGGCACTCATAAACAGTCAGAGAGAGACAGGCACTCATAGACTGTCAGAGAGACAGGCACTCAGACAGTCAGAGAGAGACAGTCAGAGAGAGACAGGCACTCATAGACAGTCAGAGAGACAGGCACTCACAGACAGTCAGAGAGACAGACACTCATAGAAAGTCAGAGAGAGACAGGCACTCATAGACAGTCAGAGAGAGACAGGCACTCATAGACAGTCAGAGAGACAGACAGGCACTCATAGACAGTCAGAGAGACAGACACTCATAGACAGTCAGAGAGATACAGACACTCATAGACAGTCAGAGACACAGACTCATAGACAGTCAGAGAGAGACAGGCACTCATAGACAGTCAGAGACAGACAGGCACTCATAGACAGTCAGAGAGAGACAGACACTCAGACAGTCAGAGACAGACACTCATAGACAGTCAGAGAGACAGGCACTCACAGACAGTCAGAGAGAGACAGACACTCATAGACAGTCAGAGAGACAGACATTCATAGACAGTCAGAGAGAGACAGGCACTCATAGACTGTCAGAGAGACAGGCACTCAGACAGTCAGAGAGAGACAGGCACTCATAGACAGACAGAGAGACAGGCACTCACAGAAAGTCAGAGAGAGACAGGCACTCATAGACAGGAGAACATAGACAGTCAGAGAGACACAGACACTCAGACAGTCAGAGACACAGGCACTCATAGACAGTAAGAGAGACAGGCACTCACAGACAGTCAGAGAGAGACAGACACTCATAGACAGTCAGAGACAGGCACTCATAGACAGTCAGAGACAGACAGACACTCATAGACAGTCAGAGACACAGACATTCAGAGAGAGACAGGCACTCTTAGACAGTCAGAGAGACAGACACTCATAGACAGTCAGAGGCAGACAGACACTCATAGACAGTCAGAGAGACAGAAACTCATAGACAGACAGAGACAGACAGGCACTCATAGACAGTTAGAGAGACAGGCACTCATAGACAGTCAGAGAGAGACAGGCACTCTTAGAAAGTCAGAGAGACAGACACTCATAGACAGTCACAGACAGACACTCATAGACAGTCAGAGAGAGACAGGCACTCATAGACAGTCAGAGACAGACAGACACTCATAGACAGTCAGATAGACAGACACTCAGAGACAGACAGAGACAGACAGGCACTCATAGACAGTCAGAGAGACAGACACTCATAGACAGTCAGAGAGAGAGACAGGCACTCTTAGACAGTCAGAGAGACAGACACTCATAGACAGTCAGAGGCAGACAGACACTCATAGACAGTCAGAGAGACAGACACTCATAGACAGACAGAGACAGACAGGCACTCATAGACAGTCAGAGAGACAGACACTCATAGACAGTCAGAGAGAGACAGGCACTCTTAGACAGTCAGAGAGACAGACACTCATAGACAGACAGAGACAGACAGGCACTCATAGACAGTCAGAGAGACAGGCACTCATAGACAGTCAGAGAGATAGGCACTCATAGACAGTCAGAGACAGACAGGCACTCATAGACAGTCAGAGAGACAGACACTCATAGACAGTCAGAGAGAGACAGGCACTCATAGACAGTCAGAGAGATATAGACACTCATAGACAGTCAGAGACACAGACACTCAGAGAGACAGACACTCATAGACAGTCAGAGAGAGACAGGCACTCTTAGACAGCCAGAGAGACAGGCACTCATAGACAGTCAGAGAGAGACAGGCACTCATAGACAGTCAGAGAGCCAGACACTCATAGACAGTCAGAGAGAGACAGGCCAACTCGAAGACACTCACAGAGAGACATGCCAACTCATAGACAGTCACAGAGAGACAGGCCAACTCATAGACAGTGAGGTGTAGACAGTGAGGTAAAGAGAAAGAGACTGCGGGAAGATACAGGGAAATATAGAAAGACAAAGAAACGGAAAAGGCAGATGAAACCAGTACAAAAGAGAGATATAACTAGATAGAGACAGACAGGAATAAAGAGACATGAAGAGAGAAACAGAGAAAAAGGGTAAAATAGTGATAAGGAGGGCAGAGAATAGAAACAGACAGAAAGAGAAATTGACAAACAGAGTAAGAGACTGTGGAAAGCAAATAGAGACAGGCATAGAGATGATTAATAGAGGAGATGTTGAGAGGATTGGGTGAGGGAACGATGAAAAACTAGAGTAAGGGATTGACGATAGGATGGGGTGAGTGAATGATCTGAGAATGGGATGAGGGATGATGATAGGATGGGGTGAGTGATGATGAGAGGATAGGGTAAGTGAATGCTCTGAGAATGAGGTGAGTGGATGATGGTAGGATGGAGTGAGTGAATGATCCGAGGGTGAGAGATGATGATAGGATGGATGGAGTAAGTGATGATGAGAGGATAGGGTGAGTGAATGCTCTAATAATGGGGTGAGGGATGATGATAGGTCTGGGTGAGTGAATTATCCGAGAATGGGGTGAGGGATGATGATAGGATGGGGTGAGTGAATGATCTAAGAGTGGGGTGATGAGGGGATGGGGTGAGGGAAACAGAGCTCTAGAGTGTTAATACAGAAAGAGTAAAGTGAGCGAATGATGTGCGGATGCGGTGGGGAAAATGGAGCAGAAATAGATTAATATAGTGATAGAGAATGAAAATGAATAAGTAACAGAAAGCAGAAACGCACAATAAGCACGAGGGGGCATAAATGAGGGTATGGAAAGAAGGAATGCCCAACAGAATGAACTGAAATAATGTTAAGTGGAGAGAGGAAATATGGGGAGTGGGAATGAACTGGAGATTGGTGAGAGCACGAATACTAAAATGCATGTTTTCACGTTGATATTTGTAAGATTTAAATAGAAATATTGAAAAACGGCACAATGAAGGGGAATACGTGTAATATAATGTAAAGATAGAATGAATTATAAGAAAGAAAGGAAATGAATCAAAGAATGAAGAGGGAACGACAGGTTGGGGAGAATGATTGGTTGGAAAGGGATAGTAAATGATCTTATGTAGAGAGAGAATTAAATATAAAATCAGGCAAATTCATGCTACCATGGAGAAAGACGAGAAGATGTACAGAGAATAATGAAAGAATAGTGTGAGGGAATGATGGAAAAACAGAATGTGTATAGAGATTAAATGATGGAAGAATGTAGACAGCAAATAGAGAAAGGAAGAAAAGGAGTTGGAATGAGAAGATGGGGAATTTGTTGGGAGAAGGAATGAATGAGAGGAAATGAATGAGACGGTAGAGAAATAAGAAGAATGGACTAAAGAAAGAGGGAATGAATGATGGTGGCTCACAGTGGATCCTTAGCTATTTTAGAACAGTCTAGTAGTTAACAAAGTATTAATGGAAGTTGCATTTCTACAATATCTGAAGACCAACTAGCTCTATATAATTAATGCAGAGTCCATGAATAAGTGAAGGGGCAATGAATGAGCAGATAGAGAGAAAGAATGGATGGTGGAATAAAGAGGATGGATGAGAAGATAATATAGTGAATGAGGGAATAATGCAAAGGACAGAGAGAGGGGATTCATTAATATATGGAAAGAGGGATAATTGAATGAAGAAGGGGATGGATAGGAGAATGAATGGATTTAGTGAATGGATGAGAGAATGAAGTAGAGGACAGAGAGATGGAATGAATGAGAAGATGGACATAGAGAATGAAAGACACAGAGGGGGGCAATCCAATAAAAGGAGTTTTTGTGAGACTGCGTAGTTGGCTCAGACATCCTTAGCATTAGTCCAACCTTTCTTTTGATTTTAATGTAAGCTTCATGTTTTAGCCACATTTACACACATTCTTTAGTATTTAGTATTACGTTTATGATTTTCCCTTTTTTACTGTGGCGGAACCAACCTCGCCACTGTGCACTGGAGGAGCCTGGTTGCTTGCCTGCTCCCTTTAGACTATGGCCCGGCATTTAAAACCTTTTATTTTCCCTGCAGAAAGGCTTATTCGTGCCTTTCTGCCGGGGTGTTCGTTAGATTCAATCTACCGAACAAAGTACCAAACGATCGACCACCTGGGAACTGGAGTGTGCTGTCAATTGGCCGCCCAGAAGCTGCGGTTAACCGCAGCTTAATTTACGAACGCTGGATGGCCTTTGTTCCTTTGCTGAACATGTGACAACAGCCATTTTAACTCCCGAACAGCCAGCGGTGTTCAGCACCCAAACTATGGAAAAGGAAACGGACACTTATTTGCGCAAACACAGCTGAGCCGCCAGCCTCCTTACCGCTGCATTCGGTAGTATAACCGAATGCCTGTTCATTCGGTAGTTTAACCGTATGAACAGCATCACCCCAGATAGCCATGCCATGGAGCCTATTCGTGTAATGAAAGACTATGGAAAAGACTTTGGCTCCATGGCAATTGAACTGTATGTATGTGATCTGAGCGCCATTCGGTAATAATGTGCGCTCAGATCTAAGCTATCTGGGCAGATGTAGAATGTATGTGTTTTATTCATTATTTGCAACATCGGATATTTTTGTGTCTTATTACTAACATGTGCTCAATGGAGTTTTGCCTCTGTCCTGGGAGATAATTGGATTACTTCCCAATTATCTCCAGGACAGAGAGGAGGGAATGTGATGTAATTGTGGGAGTGTTTAAAGTTGTATGTCTGTGATTGGTCAATGTCCAATATGTTTCCCAGTCTTCCATCTGGTCCCCTAGGGGAGTGTCCACCAGGTGGGAGACCTGCATAAAATCCGGGCAGGTAGCCCTAGTAAATGAGTTCTGCTTGACCCTCAAATGAAGTGTTGTCTCCTTCTTGGGGGCAATTGGATTGTATGCTGTTACAGTGCGACTGCCAGGAGTGTAAGTTGTTCGTATGGTTTTTCCTGTTCGGCTGTTTCCACTGTTCATGTGTTTCCTGTTCGTGAGTTGGAGGATTCGTATGGTTCAAGTTCGGGAGTTGGAGGATTCGTGTAGTTTGCAGTTTGGGAGATTGGTGATTGCAGTAGCTGCCTGGGCATCTGAAAGGGGAATACCATATATGAAAGTAAAATAAAATCAATATACAATTACAATATATAAAAAAACATTTTATATATTGTAATTGTATATTGATTTTATTTTACTTTCATATACGGTCCCTGATGAAGTTCTTTGCAGAACGAAACGCGTAGGACCATACCGTTATTTCTTTTATCATATTCTATATTGATGGTGATTATTCACTTTTTATCAATAAATACATCTTTTTCTACCATTACCTGTTTTGGAGTCCTGAGCATTATTAAGGAAGCCTACAAGGAGCCAAGGGATTACCAGCCCCCCATTTCAACCAGGGGAGGCACCCTATGAGTGATATATTCTACTTCATCCTGTGAGTGCATTTGTATTCAGCGCATAAAAATGTGTTAATTGTACTTCACTATTTTGTATATTTTTTATGTTCCTTTTAGACTAATTTCCAGCCGTATCCCGAAGTTTTGTGTTGCTTGTGGTTGTCTATGTTAAAAGGTCGTCTTCTTTGGGTAGCGATCTTGGGAGGCTGCAATAATTAAGTTAAGTATTTGTATACATTTCACTACAGTTACAATCCTTAGTAGTGTGTATATTGTATTATAGTATACTGTCCACTGATTTAAAACGAACGATAGACAGACATTGGCATATACTATCTAATTGTCACCCAAATATTGTCGAATTTAAAAAATAAACCATTAATGGTTCACAAACGAGCGCCTTCTTTAAAAGATAGGCTAGTTAAAGCCGAACTTACTACTCCTGTTAAATTAGATTCTAAAAGAAATGGTAATTTTCCATGCCACAACTGTGTATGTTGTAATTCAATGATAAAAGGTTCCACATTTGTTTATCCCTACAAGGGTAATAAATATATGATTAGACAATTTGTTACGTGCGATACTACATATGTTGTGTATATTCTAAAATGCCCTTGTGGGTTGATCCACAATAAGAACAAAAATGTTAGAATTACCAATTCCAATGCATTTTGCAGAGGCTAAACATAATATAACCCAACTTAAATTTCAAATCATTGAACATGGAGACGAAAGATCTAGACCTGGTGACAGACAAAAAATATTACTATTTAGAGAAGCGTCTTGGATTAGGGAACTAGATTCCCTAACACATTAAGTTAAAATTTTTCTTGTTTTTAACTTTCTAATTAATTTTTTTATTATTATTGTCTCTTACAGATCATCTTTAAAGATTATTTTGATCTGTGAGGGTTGTGCTGGATTTCACATTATTGAGCACATGTTATAAGATTGTCTCTCGCAATTTTAATGAATTTTTGTTTATGGGATTTACTTGTAGGATAGTCTCTGGATATTATGTAAATTGAAAGTCTTTAGTCTTACCAGGTTTTTTGTACTGTATTTACCATTTAGCTATATTGTATAAAATAATAAAAGGACTTACTCTTACATTTGCAATTTGACCTTTTAAATATGTCACATTATATTGATTAACAGTTATTGAAAACGATCTCTTTTTATATCAAAATCAATATTTAATTAATAATGATATAAATATCTTAGTAATAAAAAGTGACATTGTAAATAGGTCTCTTATTATTGAGGTGTTAGCCTGTTTTGAAAAGATGTTAGTATACACATAATGTCATTTTTTGGTGATGCTATTTATTTATTATTAAGTCGAATTTATCACTTTTACATATTAAATCTAATTATTGGTGATATTATTTATCATCAAATTGAATCAATTATTGCTATATATTACATCACTTTGCATTTTTCACTGTTAGTTTTTTGCTAGAACTGTAGCTCTTACACATATATCATTTTGGTTTTTCTATTAATTTTTTATTAAATTTCTTTTATATACACAATGATTCACTTCACTTACACTATATATATATATATATATCTATACATAAAAAATGTTTTTTTATTGATTATTTTATTTTATTTATTAGGTTATTTTTCACAGAATGCATTAGTAACTAAAAGGATTTGGATGTGTAAATGCTTGTTATTATACAAGGTATATACCAAATTATTCATGGTATTTGTTGCTATAATTAAATCTATCGATTTTCGTGGTGCATATGATCCATGATTGGGGCTGTCATACTGCAATGGTATTCAGGTTAATGTCTTTGAATAATGCTTTTCTTATTGATATAATTATAATTATAACTGTCAAGGACTTTATTTATTTATTTTCACAGTGGGTTATTTTATTGAATAGATATATGTGTTGCGCATGCGTTATATTCCGTGTGCGCGACTCTTGTGGGCTACTGTTCCTTTGTTAATTTTATTTCGATCTAATTCTAATAGTTTCACTATTACTAGTACTAACCAAGTTTCAGGTCTAGTCCGATCATGTGATCGGCGTATCTGGACGTGTTGTGTGCGCATGCGTACTAACCAAGTTTCAGGTCTAGTCCGATCATGTGATCGGCGTATCTGGACGTGTTGTGTCGCGCATGCGTACTAACCAAGTTTCCGGTCTAGTCCGATCATGTGATCGGCGTATCTGGACGCGTTGTGTGCGTCTTGCGTAATCACGTGATCCTACCGTTCTATCTAGGTTTGGCGCTTTCTATTTATTTAAAACCGCTGGGTCTTGTTTAAATAGTTTTATTCAATTAAATAATTAGTCAAACTTCCAATGAACTTCTTTGTTCTATTGGCTGAATTCCCTTGCAGTCTCTTGACACCCCCAGTAAATGAGACTACTATTGGAGAGATGATTATGTATTGACACTGTTTTGAATATCACTGATTGACTATTTAATTAATCAATTGTAGTAATTCACATGTTTTTTTCATTTGTCATTTGTATGTATACCTGTATATTGTATATGAGTTATGTGTTTCAGTAGCTTGATAAAGGCCCTAAGGGGTCGAAACGTTGTTCTTTGGTTCTTGGGTCCAATAAAATTGCCTATTTTCTTTGGAACATCTTGGAGTGCCTGGATTATTTTTTCTACACTTAAGCATTTAGCTTTAAAACATGTGATATTATTCACAGTATGAAGTACCAGTGTCTGTGAATGCAGGGGTTTATATGTGAAGTGTAAGCGTGTGAATGCAGGGGTTTATTTATATGGAATGTCTGTGCGTGTGAATGCAGGGGTTTATTTATATGGAATGTCTGTGCGTGTGAATGCAGGGGTTTATTTATATGGAATGTCTGTGCGTGTGAATGCAGGGATTTATTTATATGGAATGTCTGTGCGTGTGAATGCAGGGGTTTATTTATATGGAATATCTGTGCGTGTGAATGCAGGGGTTTATTTATATGGAATGTCTGTGTGTGTGAATACAGGGGTTTATTTATATGGAATGTCTGTGCGTGTGAATGCAGGGATTTATTTATATGGAATGTCTGTGTGTGTGAATACAGGGGTTTATTTATATGGAATGTCTGTGCGTGTGAATGCAGGGGTTTATTTATATGGAATATCTGTGCGTGTAAATGCAGGGGTTTATTTATATGGAATGTCTGTGCGTGTGAATGCAGGGGTTTATTTATATGGAATGTCTGCGTGTGAATGCAGCGGTTTATTTATATGGAATGTCTGTGTGTGTGAATGCAGGGGTTTATTTATATGGAATGTCTGTGTGTGTGAATACAGGGGTGTATTTGTGTTGAGTAACTGTGTGTGAATGGAAAGATGGATTTGTGTGAATTAAGTTGTTAAAGTACCAAGAGGTCCCTGTTCCTGGCTAACCTTTAGGTGTTAAACCATTCACGAATAGAGATGTCGCGAACCGTTCGCAAACTTCCCGCGAACGGCTCACCACGGTTCGTGGCTGCCTTCAACATGGATGCTGTCCAGGAGGTGGGAGGGTCTGGGAGGGAGGGTCTGCTGGAGATTGGCCGGGATGTGTCAGCTGACCGGAGCTCGCCGTGAACGGTTCGTGGCGAACCGTGGCGAGCCGTTCGCGGGAAGTTCGCGAACGGTTCGCGACATCACTATTCACGAACGGTTTACTGATCACCCCAACGTTCTCTTGCCAGCATTGTTTAGTTCATTAATTCCCTGTCCTTCCGATACTCCCTGATTCTTTAAGCAGGAATCCTCAGATGAGCAGTTGACGCTATAAGCCAAGCAGTACAACCCCATTCACCAAACGGTTAGAGAAACGTAGGTGATTATAATTGTGGAGCTGCTGATTGGCTTAGAGCATCAGATCACACGGCACCTGGCAAGAAGTATTTGGTAACCCCAAAGTAACCATTTCCAATTGGTTTAACCATAGAGGTAAGCCGGTACCAGGGACCTTGTTATGGTGCCCGGAGATTCTCTTAAAATGCTACATACGTGAAATACTCTCAGGGAATTTGGAGTGAACTTTAACACTTAGGTCAGGATAGCTGAATTAGAACAATTCTCCATGTCAGTTCTGTTTGCACTTTGACTATTTATGCCTTAAATTTAAAATTCACTTTGAATTTTATTAAATAACCCAGCCTGTCTAATAAATGATCTGATACTGTTATATATAGACATTAAATTGCGGATGCCATATGTGGTTTTAGCCGGGAGTCTTTTATAGGACACAGTTTGTATGAAAAGCCATTTATTATTTATATGAAATCAGGCAGAGTACCGGCTGCAAGCACTGTTAAGTGAATTATAACCCAAATCCTCTTCTTTCGTACCTACACCTTAAACACTCTATACCCACTGCTCCCCAAAACTCCCTTCTATAACCCCCGCTCCCCCAAACATCCCTTCTATACCCACTGCTCCCTGAAACCTCCCTTCTATACCTACTGCTCCCTGAAACCTCCTTTCTATACCCCCTGCCCTCCCAAACCTCCCTTCTATAACCCCTGCTCCCCCAAACCTTCCTTCTATACCCCCCATTTCCCCAAACCTCCCTTCTATACCCCCTGGCCTCCCAAACCTCCCTTCTATACCCCCTGCTCCCCCAAACCTTCCTTCTATATCCCCCATACCTTCCTTCTATACCCCTGCTCCCCCAAACCTCCCTTCTATACCCCCTGCTCCCCCAAACTTCCCATCTATAACCCCTGCTTCCCCAAACCTCCCATCTATAACCCCTGCTCCCCCAAACCTTCCTTCTATACCCCCTGCTCCCCCAAACCTCCCTTCTATACCCTCTGCTCCCTGAAACCCCTGCTTCCCCAAAACCTCCCTTCTATAACCCCTGCTCCCCCAAACCTCCCTTCTATACCCCTGCTCCCCCAAACCTCCCATCTATAACCCCTGCTTCCCCAAAACCTCCCTTCTATAACCCCTGCTCCCCCAAACCTCCCTTCTATACCCCCCAAACCTCCCTTTTATACCCTCTGCTCCCTGTAACCTTCCTTCTATACCCCCTGCTCCTTGATTCCTTCCTTCTATATCCCCTGCTCCCCCAAACCTCCCTTCTATACCCCCTGCTCCTGAAACCTTCCTCTATATCTGCTCCCTCCTTCTTCCTGCTCCCCCAAACCTCCCTTCTATTACCCCCTGCTCCCCCAAACCATCCCTGCTTCCCAAACCCCAGCTATAACCCTCTCTCCCTTCTATACCCCTGCTAGCCTTCCTTCAATAGCCCCTGCTCCTGACCCTTCTATACCCCCCCTGAAACCTCCCTTCTATGAGACCTTCCTTCCTATGCCCTGTTTCCCAAACCTCCCTTCCTACCCCTTCTCCCCCTAGAGCCTTCCTTCAATGGTCTCCCCAATTTCTGCCCCTGCTCTAGGCATGCTCCCCAAATCCATCCTTCTATGCCCCTGCCCCTGAGCCTTCCTTCTATATCCCTGCTCCCCAAATCCCTTCCTTATATACCCCCTGCTCACTGAAACATTCCTTCTATAGCCCCTGCTCTCCCAAACCTCCCATCTTTACCGCCTGCTCCCCCAAATCTCCATTCTATAGCCCATGCCCCCCCAAACCTCCCTTCTATGCTAATCCCCCTGGAGCCTCCTCAGCCAACCCCCTGCTCCCCAAACCTCCATTCAGCCCATGCTCCCTCTCCCTTCTATACCCCCCTGCTCCCTTAAACCTCCCTTTTATACCCCCTGCTCCCCCAAACCTCCATTCTATAGCCCCTGCTCCCCCAAACCTTCCTTCTATGTGCCTGTCTCCTATACTGTGCCAGCCTCCCATACTGTGCCAACCTCCCATACTTTGCCAACCTCTCATCCTGTGCCATTCTCCCATACTGTGCCAACCACCCATTCTGTGCCATCCTTCCATACCGTGCCAACCTCCCATCCTGTGCCATCCTCCCATACTGTGTCACAGCCCATCCTGTGCCAACCTCCCATCCTGTGCCATCCCCAGATACTGTGCCAACCTCCCATACTGTGCCATCCTCCCATACTGTGCCACAGCCCATCCTGTGCCAACCTCCCATACTGTGCCAACCTCCCTTACTGTGCCATCCTCCCATCCTGTGCCATCCTCCCATTCTATGCCAACCTGCCATACTGTGCCATCCTTCCATACTGTGCCACATCACATACTGTGCCAACCTCCTGTACTGTGCCATCCTCCCATACTGTGCCATACTGCCATTCTGTGGCAACCTCCCATACTGTGCCAACCTCCAGTACTGTGCCATCCTCCCATCCTGTGCCATCCTTCCATTCTGTGCCAACCTACCATACTATGCCAACCTCCCATTCTGTGCCATCCTCCCATACTGTGCCATCCTCCCATTCTATGCCATTCTCCCATACTGTGCCAACCTCCAATACTGCACCAGCCTGCCATACTGGACCAACTCCCATACTGTGCCAACCTCACATTCTATGCCAACCTCTAATACTGCACTATTCTCCCATACTGTGCCAATCTCACATACTGTGCCAACCTTCCACAATATGCCAACTTGCCATACTGTGCCAACCTACAATACTGCACCATCCTCCCATACTGTGCCAATCTTGCATACTGTGCCAACCTCCCATACTATGCCAACCTCTCATGCTGTGCAAGCCTCCCATACTATGCCACCTCCCATCCTGTGCCATCCTCCCTCCCATACTCTGCCACCTCCCATCCTGTGCCATCCTCCAATATTGGTCCACCCTCCCATACTGTGCCATTCTCCCATTATATGCCACTCTTCAATACTGTGCCAGCCTGCCATACTGTGCCATCATCCCATACTGTGCCACCTCCCATCCTGTGCCATCCTCCCATACTGTTCCATCCTCCCTCCCATACTGTGCCTCCTCCCATCCTGTGCCAACCTCCCATACTGGTCCAATCTCCCATCCTGTGCCAACCTCCCATACTGGTCCAATCTCCCATCCTGTGCCATCCTCCCATACCGGGCCAACCTCCCATACGGTGCCACCTCTCATACTGTGCCAGCCTCCCATACTGTGCTATTCTCCCATACTGTGCTATTCTCCCATACTGTGCCAACCACCCATAATGTGACATCCTCCCATTCTATGCCAACCCCCTGAGACGATAACAGTGTTCCCCTGAGACGGTATCGGTGTTACCCTGAGACGGTAACTATGTTCCCCTGAGTCGGTAACTGTGTTCCCCTGAGTCGGTAACTGTGTTCCCCTGAGACGGTACCGGTGTTCCCCTGAGACGGTATCGGTGTTCCCCCGAGACGGTAACTGTGTTACCCCGAGACAGTATCGGTGTTACCCCGAGACGGTAACTGTGTTACCCGAAGATGGTATCGGTGTTCCCCTGAGACGGTAACGGTGTCCCCCTGAGACGGTAACGATGTTCCCCTGATACGGTAACGGTTTTACCCTGAGATTGTAACGGTGTCCCCCTGAGACAGTAACGATGTTCCCCTGAGATTGTAACGGTGTCCCCCTGAGACAGTAACGATGTTCCCCTGAGATTGTAACGGTGTCCCCCTGAGACGGTAACTGTGTTCCCCTGAGACAGTAACGATGTTCCCCTGAGTCGGTAACGGTGTTCCCTTGAGACAGGACATTAATCAGAACATGTCATGCAGGTTTTACTGTAGTTCTCAATGAAAGTAGATAAAATGACATCACATTCACCCTGCAGGGATCCAGCTTTATCTGAGGCAGTAAATCTAACCTTTATTGCTGCTTGTAAATCATTGGTATCAGCATGTAAACAATTACCTCCTTCACCCTGCCCTCCATTAGATAGTCTATTACCTATTGTACAATTATTCTATGGAAATCACTCGCTCAGGTATGTTTGTCCCATGGAAACAAAAGCACTAACACATCCATAGCGCAGTACAATACAGCAAGGTTCCCCGGCCCCCAGCGGACACCCAGTGATGGACTTATTAAAATGTGCGTTTTCTTATTCAGGCCAGACTTAACGCTGTACGTTCACTTTCAAACTTTGGTTTTTCAATTCCGTGTTCCTCTGTTATTTTTGTTGAAATGCACCTTGTTTTTTTAGTTAGATATGAGATAAAGTAAGGACTCCTTTTTTATGTTTGGCAATAGGCAGAACTTAAATGGCAAATGTCACCTGGAAAATATATTATTAATCTAGTAATCTTTTCAGTTAGTCTCTGTGGTCTTCCCTGTTTCTGTGCTGGGAGACTAGCAGTCTGTTTACAAACACGGAGTGGCCCAAGGTGTATGTATAAAGGTAGGGATGGGTGTTTCAAATGTATTTACATATACTTCATTTAAAATGAAATCTATTTTCTTTCAAAACTTGATGAACAGATCATTATATTAAAAAGTATAAGTACACTATAATGTAATATATACAAGGACTCTGCACCCAGACCACCACAATGAGATGAAGTGGTCTGATTATTATTATTATTATTTATATAGCGCCATCAGATTCCGTAGCGCTGATTGTCTATAGTGTCCCTTTAAACTTGGCCACGTGACGTGGAAGCGCCGTACGAAAGCATTGATTCATTACGTTACTGTGGGAAAGCTTGGATGTGCATACACCACTCGCTGCGCATGTGTATCAGGTCACCAATAAAGCTGTGAGGAACATTAGATTGGACGAGCGATGGAGGTAGCCACGCCAACACCATGACATCACAGGGGGAGGAGACGTAAGCAGCACAGTAGGAGTTGAGGGAAGGGGACCTATATAATTAGGGACAGGGTCACCCACCAATGCATTAGGAATATAGGATAGTATTCTTAACACTTAAGTGTTCCTTTAAATGTCACCCAAACAGTTTAAATGTGACGTTTTAGTGGACCAAATGTTAATGTGTTTCCTAAACGGTGACTGTAAAATCCCAGCGCCCGCCAAGCAGAATTCATAACACGGATTAGTGCAAGTAGCAGGTTTTTCTGGGGATATGACCATTTGTTGAAAAGTAAAAAACACTTCCTTTTTAAGATGATAAAATATTTTTCTTACAGTAATCTCACTTCTACTTTGGATTTGTCCCATCTGGCCGCAGTCATTTTTCTATTTTAGGTTCCCAGCGCTCCAGGAAGCTTGTCTTATCTGTAAATAAACCCGTGGCCGTTGCTCTGTGTCCTCCTGCCTCATCGCCTGCTGTAAAAACCGAGCAATAGTTTCACTTATATTAAATTGATTCAATGTACTGCAAGCACAACGCTGCCGATATCTTAACGTCCATTAACGCTAACAGTGATTGGCGATAAATTGAAACATGTGCCGCTGCGACTCCTCTATCCCACTACAATATGTCATAAAATGGAGGCTATCGCCCTACAATATGTCATAAAATGGCGGCTATTCCGCTACAATATGTCATAAAATGGCGGTTACCCCTCTACAATATGTCATAGAATGGCGGCTATTCCGCTACAATATGTCATAAAATGGTGGCTATTCCACTACAATATGTCATAAAATGGCGGCTATCCCCCTACAATATGTCATAAAATAGCGGCTATTCCTCTACAATATGTCATAAAATGGCGGTTACCCCCCTACAATATGTCATAAAATGGCGGCTATCCCCCTACAATATGTCACAAAATGGCGGTTATCCCCCTACAATATGTCATAAAATGGCGGTTATCCCCCTACAATATGTCATAAAATGGCGGTTACCCCCTACAATATGTCATAAAATGGCGGGTATCCCCCTACAATATGTCATTAAATGGTAGCTATTCCACTACAATATGTCATAAAATGGCAGCTATCCCCCTACAATATGTCATAAAATGGCGGCTATTCCGCCACAATATGTCATAGAATGGCGGCTATTCCGCTACAATATGTCATAAAATGGCGGTTACCCCTCTACAATATGTCATAGAATGGCGGCTATTCCGCTACAATATGTCATAAAATGGTGGCTATTCCACTACAATATGTCATAAAATGGCGGCTATCCCCCTACAATATGTCATAAAATAGCGGCTATTCCTCTACAATATGTCATAAAATGGCGGTTACCCCCCTACAATATGTCATAAAATGGCGGCTATCCCCCTACAATATGTCATAAAATGGCGGCTATCCCCCTACAATATGTCATAAAATGGCGGCTATGCCCCTACAATATGTCATAAAATGGCAGCTATCCCCCTACAATATGTCATAAAATGGCGGTTACCCCCTACAATATGTCATAAAATGGCGGTTACCCCCTACAATATGTCATAAAATGGCGGCTATCCCCCTACAATATGTCATAAAATGGCGGCTATCCCCCTACAATATGTCATAAAATGGCGGTTATCCCCCTACAATATGTCATAAAATAGCGGCTATCCCCCTACAATATGTCATAAAATGGCGACAGTTCACTGTTAGCAAATAAAAGTCATCATTGAAATCTTGAATAACAAATAATTTGTGTCCACAGAGTAGATTTTAAGGAACACTCGCCTGTGAAATACTTATTTTATAATCAAACTGACATTTTTTGAGTATTTTAACAGCTGTTATTAAACTGTTAGGGGAGATTTATTGAGATGTGTCGCCATTTTCACATATTGCAATGGTATTATATGTAAAATAACTGCCAGTTCCCTTACACACGTTATGTCACAAACAGGGCCGAGCTTCGGAGGGAATGTATTCAGGCAAAGCCGGAGTTATCCTTGGGCAAAGGACTCCAAATAAACGCAACGCTAAATAAAGTTCAATCACCATGGAAACCAATAGACTCTGTACATTTACCAGTCTCCATCAACCTTGATAATCCCCCCTCTGTACCACGTGATGTTTATATTTACTAATTAATTGTGCTTATACCAAATAAAACAAAAAAATATGAGGTTTATTCGCTAAACACTGAATTGTACAGCATTTTAAATTATCCAAGTAACTTTAGCCGAGTTGTCGAATTTTTCCAAGTACGCTATTTTGCCATTCATTTTACAATGTTGTCTTCTATTTGCGACAGTTTAGTTTTTAGTGGATAAACCCCTTTAAAGGTCTAAGCACCATAATCACTTTGTATTTTTGAAAGGTGCATAGCGTACACTGAAGTTACACACTTCAAATGTTCTTTTTAGAAATCACTATAAGACAACCCACCAGAGCTGTCAATCAGGCAGCAGGAGACCCCTCCCAGCTGCCTGTTGCAATGTTCAGATTTTGCAGACAGTGTGCGCAGGCCCCACCCATTAGCGAAGGTTGACCTGTGGACTGCGCATTTTGGGCCTGGGGTGTTTCTGGTAAGAAAATAATTCACTAAGCAGCTATCCATTAACTATCTATAGGAGGCACAGATCAGTCAGCCTTTCTAATCTTTGGGGATAAACAGCTTATTCTGTTATTAAACCTCTCCCCGTAGAAAGTCTCATTACTGGAGGTTTCAGCCTGATTTGGGAGTCGCTCGTGAACAGAACGGTCTGCTGTTAAATATTGTAATACGGTAATAGTTACGGCAGTAGAATGTTTACCCCTTGCGGTTATTTAAGTTAGACTCCATATTTGATCGCCAGGTCACTGTATCAGGTTTTATTCATTTATTTGTCCACTGGAATTCCTGCGATGTTTCCTCTGCTTGGGTAATCATATTCTTTTATTTTATTTTTTTTGTGTGCTTTCTATTTGTTTAATTGATTAAACTATCAAGATCTGTACGAAATCGATATCGATATATAATAGATTGTGCATAAAGCAAATCATATCAATATATAAAAACGTTGAGCATTGCGGGAGCGACAGCCGTGCTGTGCAGTCACGCTCTGTTAAAACGCCAGGAATTACTTTGAATTTTACTGTTTTTAAATGTTAAAATTTACAAATTTTCAAGTGGGCGATTTATTCCCCAACGTTCATTTGTCAAGCAAAAGCGGCAGTAATATACACATATAGATTGCACTTAGTGCTAATTTTGTTTCACTAAATGATTGGTTTTATTGTGTATTTTCATACTACAAAAGAAAGAAATTGAAAGTTTAAAATGAATGCCATGGAACTATTAAACATTTTGTCGCAATACTTTTACACTTTGTTTTTGTTCCGAGTTTATTGCTTACACTAGAGTTTTCCATTGTACAGGTTTGCATTAATTGCTTTTTGCCATTTTTCCCCCAGAAATCCCACTTTCTATCCATACCGTCAGTGGGTACAGCAGCGAATGTTTGCGTACTCAGAGACCCAACAGGTTTTTAGTGGGACGTCTATGCTGTTTGTTCTAGTGATGGATTGCAGTTGGATAGAATGGGGGTTTTCAGGCGGAGAGGGGAGGATGGGTGGAAGATTAAAGGGGATGGGAGGGGGTGTCAAGCACTGGGGCAGACATTGCAGATAGTGAATGAGAAATAGGCAAAGGGTCAAGGTGCACACAAGGAGCAAAGGGTTAGTTTAACTAATGAGGAGACACTTTTGCATGTTAGGAGTTGAGATCACTTAGCACGAAACACAGCGAAGAGCTTAATGGTAAAAGTATTAAGTATGTGCTTATTACGCTATCTGTGATAAAAGGCTAGCTTTCTGGAGCGGCCTCCGTAATCAGCTCTGAGGTATTTCACTCTATAAAGAGACATGATAATAGGGGACAAGTCCTGAAAATTTTAGACTTCCAAAAATGTCCTGTTAGCACAAAAAGAATGGTGTCGCCGGATGCAGCAAAGGCTCCGTTAGTTAAATCGACGTCACGCCTTGACACGTAACGGCGCTCAGCACTATTTATTTATCATGGCGTGCAACAGCTGAACGTCATTTATCCGAGAATTTTGTTTTACTCGTAAAATAAACTCAAACACAGATGCTTCTTTTAAAATCGCCAGCTACATTTCACTTAAAATAATAAAATAAACAAAAACTATTTGTGAAAAGATGGCAACTTTTTGCGCTTTGATAAGAAGACGTGTATATAGCGATTCAGTTCATTTTCATTCTCTATTGGACTCTAACTGATATTAAAGCAGAACGAACGGGTGTCATCAGGGAAGTATTGAAGTGTACTAAGGCACAGCACAAAATATACACAGAGAGACAGAAGTAGGAGAATCAACGTGTGAAGTACAATTGTTTTTACTATTTGTCACCAGGGAGCTGAAAGTTTACATTGTTTGTTATTTTCACACATATGGTTTATTTGGAATGCACTATGCCGTAGCGTGCGCATGCCTAAGTTAATATAACTATACCATAATACAAGCGCGCACTCACGAAATGCAGCAATTTTGTTGTAGAAAATAGAAGAGGAGCTCTCGTCAATTAGCAAAATAGCACATTCAGAATTAGACGTGAGACGAGGGGCTGTTAATTTACACGGTTATTTTCTCTTTCAACAAAGATGGAGGAGGGGGTGTATCCTGTCCTATACGCTGGCTCTATTGTAACAAACAAAGCTCGTTAGTAATTACACAATATTGGCCAATTACTGCTACAAATGGACACCCGGTCTGGCAGCTTTAATAAAGGGATTACAAGAGCCTAGAAATTATAATGTTTTAAACCAGGCTGAATTATATTAACTCCTTCAGGGAATGTGTCAGTCGAGGGCTTGGAGATTGGCGGGTTTGTTTGAAAAATTTCACCTTTTTTTAAATTTGCCATTTAAAATTTAAATTTCCGACCATCCTCATTTAATTGATTGAAATATACTGATATTTATATATAAAAAACATTAAATATTTTTATCCCCCCCCAAAAAATAAGTTTTTCTGAAATAACAAATTTCATTGAATTGTGTACTGTACAGCATATGATCTTGCAAACACATTTAAAATGTACATTTTTTTTTTTAAATCATCTTTAGTTTTTACTTCAAAGTGGAACAAAATATATGGACTGAGCAAAAATGACTGTTTTGTTAAAAATTCCTCACTTCCACAAGTCAAGTGGTGTCAAATATGCGCTATGTTATTGGTATGTGTGACACAGACAGGGCCGGTGACGGCAGGCTAATTACTGAAAAATACACTAGTTTCGCAGTTGATGTTTCACTAACGCCGCGAGGCAGGGTTTATAAACTGTAAATGCTCAACATAAGCAAAGTAACAGTAATAAAGCGCACGTTTCCAGAAAAGAAACTCCCCGAGCAATTCAGATGTGTTTAACTTTGTAGTTTATTAACTAAACATTATGTTAGTGGATTGAAATCAGAATTGCTAATTTTAGGGAAAACGTTCTGATGTGACGTAATAGGGTTATGAGATAGGTGAGGTTTTTTTTTCCAGCGTATGTCTACACCTTTTGCTGCCTGGTTTTACGAGCCCTGCAAAATACATGATTCTAATATTGCCAGAGATACAGCAGTCCAATAAACAGAGAGGAATCCTGTACGAACTGAAGCGTAATTTGTCGATTTCTCGCCAGCAATGTCTAAATTCTACATACCACCACATGCGGCACAGATCGGGATGGAATTGTATTAATACGAGTATTATAACCTAGACTTGGGCACGGCAAAAAAATGTGGTTTGTCCAAAACCTTACATCAGAAGAGACGTGGACCCCATGCACACTCTGGGGTATCAGCTACGCCTCACTGATGAGGCACTAAGAAGGCCGTAACAGTTCTATCTCTCATGCAGAGAGAACTTGCCAGCATTTCGGTTCTGGACTGACCTTTTGGGTGAAATCAGTGTGATCTGCCTTGAAGCTGGTTCTCTCTGTAATGACAATAGTGAGCAAAAACTATTTTGAGACTTGAGCGAGGATTTAACGAAGGTCAAACTACTGAGTCTCTCTAAACTGCTGTCTGTTCTTAGAATTCTCTGTTTTTGTTGAAAAAAAATTGTGTTCGGACAACATGAATTTTGTCCATGTGGAAAATATCGTCTTTTTTTCCCCAGAAAAACTATTTAGATGACCTAAAATGATAAACGAGACAATACAAAAAAGAAAATCAACTTTTTCTCCACTCTCTCCCCATTTTTCTGGCCCCACAGATGGAAATCCAAATTACAAAACAAACAAAATGACTTTTTGATTGTTTCAGGATATATCCGCATGATTAATTAAGAGTTTCAGATTTTAGACGAATCACAGATCGCCCAAAATTCAGACAAATTGCGAGTTGTTTGAAACCGAGTGCACAAGCGTCACTGTGTGTATATTATACACTGTGTGCCACTATATGGTTATTATACACCATGTATCACTGTATATTTATTATACACCATGTGCCACTCTATGGTTATTATACACCGTGTATCACTGTATATTTATTATACACCATGTGCCACTATATGGTTATTATACACCGTGTATCACTGTATATTTATTATACACCATGTGCCACTATATGGTTATTATACACAGTGTATCACTGTATATTTATTATACACCATGTGCCACTATATGGTTATTATACACCGTGTATCACTGTATATTTATTATACACCATGTGCCACTATATGCGTATTATACACTGTGTACCACTGTATATTATACACCATGTGCCACTATATGGTTATTATACACCATGTATCACTGTATATTTATTATACACCATGTGCCACTATGTGTGTATTATACACCGTGTATCACTGTATATTTATTATACACCATGTGCCACTATATGCGTATTATACTCCGTGTATCACTGTATATTTATTATACACTATGTGCGGTTGTATCACTGTATGTTTATTATACACCATGTGCCACTATATGCGTATTATACACCTTGTTTCACTGTATATTTATTATACACCATGTGCCACTATATGCATATTATACACCGTGTATCACTGTATGTTTATTATACACCATGTGCCACTATATGCGTATTATACACCGTGTATCACTGTATGTTTATTATACACCATGTGCCACTATATGCCTATTATACACCTTGTATCACTGTATATTTATTATACACCATGTGCCACTATATGCGTATTATACACCGTGTATCACTGTATATTTATTATACACCATGTGCCACTATATGCGTATTATACACCGTGTATCACTGTATATTTATTATACACCATGTGCCACTATATGCGTATTATACACCGTGTATCACTGTATGTTTATTATACACCATGTGCCACTATATGCGTATTATACACCGTGTATCACTGTATATTTATTATACACCATGTGCCACTATATGCTTATTATACACCGTGTATCACTGTATATTTATTATACACCATGTGCCACTATATGCGTATTATACACCGTGTATCACTGTATATTTATTATACACCATGTGCCACTATATGCGTATTATACACCATGTATCACTGTATGTTTATTATACACCATGTGCCACTATATGCGTATTATACACCGTGTATCACTGTATATTTATTATACACCATGTGCCACTGTATGTTTATTATACACCATGTGCCACTATATGTGTGTAGCGCAAACACGTCTAATGATACAAGGTTGATACGATAGTTAAGAGCCGTGAAAGGTACCCTGTGTCACAACGAGTTTATTATACACTGTGTCACAGTACGTATTATACACTGTATGTCACTGTCAGAGTTTTTTACATGTTTGAGGATTGTTGGGAATTCAACATTAATTTTAAATGTAAGGACAAAATAGCCAAACACACAACAGAATTGACATGGATTTTTTTTCTAATTCAACTATTTTGGTCTGAAATTTGAAGTTCACTTGAAGTCCCGGAAATTCTCCTTTTAGTGAATGAGCGGGTGTGTTATAGCTATTGTTTAAATGCTCTTAGCTCTGACCTATTTCACTGCTTTGATTCCCACAAAAGGGAAATGAGTAAACAAAGCAGGTTTCTTCTGTTAAACAAAATCATTCAATGTTTATTGAGTATTTATTACACCAAACTAAGTGTTTACTATCATTTTAACCCTGTGAGAACCAATGTCCTGTGAGAAATGTCAAAATAATAAGGTGAGGGGCTCGGTAATTATCTCCTAACTGAGGGGCTCGCTAATTATCTCCTATCTGAGGGGCTCGGTAATTATCTCCTAACTGAGGGGCTCGCTAATTATCTCCTGACTGAGGGGTTCGGTAATTATCTCCTAACTGAGGGGCTCGCTAATTATCTCCTATCTGAGGGGCTCGGTAATTATCTCCTAACTGAGGGGCTCGCTAATTATCTCCTGACTGAGGGGTTCGGTAATTATCTCCTAACTGAGGGGCTCGCTAATTATCTCCTGACTGAGGGGTTCGGTAATTATACAATAAGGAAGGGAGACAGGAGAAAGGACAGGATAAATGATAGAGTGTCCTGCAGAGTGGTAGTTGCCTCATTATAGAGGGGTGACCTTAGGATAGGTTGGGCTCGGGGAGATCACAAAAGAGGAAAGATAATGAAAACTTCACTTTTAATGTAAATAGTTAAAAGGGGGGTATACAAACAAATTTTAGTTCAAATAACTGTTGTAAGAAATCCTCAAGTGATACAGTTACACTGCCTGTTAACAGAGTGAAATGCCACTGTGGGAACAACAGCTACAAATTAGTAGTGTCAATAATGTATCGATATACCAGTACCCGGGCTCAAGGAAAAATAACCAAGTGCCAGCGAGCTGCACTACAGGGGCTAAGTAATTATCTTCTATCTGAGGGTCTCTGTAATTATCTCCTAACTGAGGGGTTCGGTAATTATCTCCTAACTGAGGGGCTCAGTATTTATCGGCCTGGCTGAGGGGCTCGGTATTTATCGGCCTGGCTGAGGGGCTCGGTATTTATCGGTCTGGTGAGGGGCTCGGTATTTATCAGCCTGGTGAGGGGCTCGGTATTTATCGATCTGGTGAGGGGCTCGGTATTTACCGGCCTGGCTGAGGGGCTCGGTATTTATCGGCCTGGCTGAGGGGCTCGGTATTTATCGGCCTGGCTGAGGGGCTCGGTATTTATCGGCCTGGCTGAGGGACTCGGTATTTATCGGTCTGGCTGAGGGACTCTGTATTTATCGGTCTGGCTGAGGGACTCGGTATTTATCGGTCTGGCTGAGGGGCTCGGTATTTATCGGTCTGGCGATCGGCCTGGCTGAGGGCTCGGTTTGCTCGGCCTGGCTGAGGGACTCGCTCTGGCTATCGGCCTGGCTGAGGGGCTCGGTATTTATCGGCCTGGCTGAGGGGCTCGGTATTTATCGGCCTGGCTGAGGGGCTCGGTATTTATCGGCCTGGCTGAGGGACTCGGTATTTATCGGTCTGGCTGAGGGACTCTGTATTTATCGGTCTGGCTGAGGGACTCGGTATTTATCGGTCTGGCTGAGGGGCTCGGTATTTATCGGTCTGGCTGAGGGGCTTGGTATTTATCGATCTGGTGAGGGGCTCGGTATTTATCGATCTGGTGAGGGGCTCGGTATTTATCAGCCTGGCTGAGGGGCTCGGTATTTATCGGCCTGGCTGAGGGGCTCGGTATTTATCGGCCTGGCTGAGGGGCTCGGTATTTATCGGTCTGGCTGAGGGGCTCGGTATTTATCGGTCTGGCTGAGGGACTCGGTATTTATCGGCCTGGCTGAGGGGCTCGGTATTTATCGGCCTGGCTGAGGGGCTCGGTATTTATCGGTCTGGCTGAGGGACTCGGTATTTATCGGTCTGGCTGAGGGGCTCGGTATTTATCGGCCTGGCTGAGGGGCTCGGTATTTATCAGCCTGGCTGAGGGTAATTATATGCCCGGTTAATGAGCTCAGCATTTACTGTCGGGTGACATCAATTGATTTGTGAATTGTGAGGGTTTAGGCCTGTATAATGGAGGGAGATCAGGCTTGGGGTGTTTGTGTGCATCACACGGGTTGATGGGTGACAGGCTATGCGATGGAGATAATGAAATTACAAGGTTTCAGTGTGTGCATGGTGGTAGGGGGCTTTCTTTGGTTCTTGGTTGTTTCCAAACTTTATGTTTGTGGATAGAGCACCCCCAACTGGTCACATTCTGCACTACGACCCAGGATATACAATCTCCCCAACATCTCAACTCTGAGATCTCTGAGCTGTCACTTTGTATGTCTCGTGGTCTTTCTGTCATCCTTTTATCCTCTTACACTTACCCTTCCTTCATTTCTCTCTTTTTACCCATGTCCTGTCACACAATCTTTCTCCCCCTCAATCTGTCTATCAGTCAGTCTGTCTGTCTCATTGTTCCATAACCCTGTATGCCGAACATACTCTGTCTCTCCCTCTATGTATCTCTTGTTGTCTCTCACTGTAAATACCAAATATCCATTTCTATTCACAACGTCATGTCTCATTCTTGTTCTCTCCCTCAGTCTCTCTATTAATCCCTGTCTCTCAGTCTCGCTCATTCCCTCAGTCTCTCATAGTCAGTCTCCCTGTGTCTCCCCCTGTCAGTCTCTCTCTCTTAGTCTCGCTGTCTCTCTTTGTCAATCCCTCTGCATTTCTTTCTCAGTCGCTTTTTCTCTCCATCTGTCTCTATTTCTACGACCCACTCTCTCTCTGTCAGTGTCTCTGTCCATCTCTCTCTCTGTCAGTGTCCCTGTCTCTCTCTCTGTCAGTGTCCCTGTCTTTCTCTCTGTCAGTGTCTCTGTCCCTCTCTCTCTCTCTGTGTGTCTGTCTCTCTCCCTCTGTCAGTGTCTCCGACTCTCTCACTTTCAGTGTCTCTGTCCCTCTTTCTCTGTCAGTGTGTGTCTCTCTCTGTCAGTGTCTCTGTCCCTCTCTTTCTGTCAGTGTCTCCCTCTCTCTGTCAGTGTGTCTGTCTCTCTCCCTCTGTCAGTGTCTCCGTCTCCCTCTCTTTCAGTGTCTCTGTCCCTCTTTCTTTGTCAGTGTCCCTCTCTCTCTGTCAGTGTCTCTGTCCCTCTCTTTCTGTCAGTGTCTCCCTCTCTCTCTCTGTCAATGTGTCTGTCTCTCTCCCTCTGTCAGTGTATCCCTCTCTCTCTCTGTCAGTTTCTTCCCCTCTCTCTCTGTCAGTGTGTCTGTCTCTCTCCCTCTGTCAGTGTCTCTCTCTCTCTCTTTCAGTGTCTCTCTCTGTCATTGTCTATCTCTCTGTCAGTGTTCCCCTCTCTCTCTCTGTCAGTGTCTCTGTCTCTCTGTCTCAGTCAGTGTCTCTGTCTCTCTCTTTCTCGGTCAGTGTCTCCTTCTCTCTCTCTCTGTCAGTGTCTCTTTCTCTCTCTCTCTCTCTGTCAGTGTCCCTCTCTCTCTCTCTGTCAGTGTCTCTGTCTTTCTCTCTCTGTCAGCGTCCCTCTCTCTCTTTCTCTCTCTCTGTCAGTGTCCCTCACTCTCTGTCAGTGTCTCCGTCTCTCTCTCTCTCTCTCTGTCAGTGTCCCTCTCTCTCTTTTTCTCTCTCTGTCAGTGTCCCTCGCTCTCTCTGTCAGTGTCTCCATCTCTCTCTCTCTCTCAGTCAGTGTCTTCGTCTCTCTCTCTGTCAGTGTCTCCGTCTCTCTCTCTCTGTCAGTGTCTCCGTCTCTCTCTCTCTGTCAGTGTCTCCGTCTCTCTCTCTCTGTCAGTGTCTCCGTCTCTCTCTCTCTGTCAGTGTCTCCGTCTCTTCTGCTGCCTCCGCTCTCTCTCTCTGTCAGTGTTCTATCTCTCTCTCTGTCGTGCTTCCTGCCTCTCTCTCTCTTCTGTCAGTGTATCCGCTCTCTGTCAGTGTATCCGCTCTCTCTCTGTCAGTGTCCCTCTCTGTCAGTGTCCTCTCTCTGTCAGTGTTCTGCTCCTCTCTCTGTCAGTGTTCCTCCGTTTCTCTGTTGCACTTCCGCTTTCTCTCTGTCAGTGTCTCCGTCTCTCTCTCTGTCAGTGTCTCTGTCTCTCTCTCTCTGTCAGTGTCTCCGTCTCTCTCTGTCAGTGTCTCCGTCTCTCTCTCTGTCAGTGTCTCCGTCTCTCTCTCTCTGTCAGTGTCTCCGTCTCTCTCTCTCTGTCAGTGTCTCCGTCTCTCTCTCTGTCAGTGTCTCCGTCTCTCTCTGTCTGTCAGTGTCTCCGTCTCTCTCTGTGTCAGTGTCCCCCGGCCCTCTCTGTTGACCCTTGTCTCCTGTAGGAAGCGGCTGGGCGGTGTGTTAGGAAATCCCAGTATTAGGAATGTCACTGTCCCGGACACAGCATGGGAGGGACACCGCGCAGGCTTCCTGGGGTCACCCGATGTCACGCGCCATTAATTACCTCTTACATACATCCACCAGTCCTAGAGGTTACAGTCTCTGTATAAACAGTGCCAGTCCTAGAGGTAACAGACTCTGTATAAACTGTACCAGTTTTAGCAGTAACAGGCTATGTATAATCTGTACCAGTCCTAGCGGTAACAGGCTCTGGCTAATCTGTACCAGTCCTAGCGGTAACAGGCTCTGGATAATCTGTACCAGTCCTAGAGGTAACAGGCTCTGGATAATCTGTACCAGTCCTAGCGGTAACAGGCTCTGGATAATCTGTACCAGTCCTAGAGGTTGCAGACTCTGTATAATCTGTACCACTCCTAGCGGTAACAGACTCTGTATAATCTGTACCAGTCCTAGCGGTAACAGACTGCGTTTTAACTGTACCAGTCCTAGAGGTAACAGACTGCGTAGTAACTGTACCAGTCCTAGAGGTAACAGACTCTGTATAAACTGTACCAGTCCTAAAGGTAACAGACTCTGTATAAACTGTACCAGTCCTAGAGGTAACAGACTCTGTATAATCTGTACCACTCCTAGCGGTTACATACTTTGTATAATCTGTACCAGTCCTAGAGGTAACAGACTCTGTATAATCTGTACCAGTCCTAGAGGTGGCTCAGACTCTGTATACCCACCAGTCCTAGAGGTAACAGACTGTGGCACCTGTACCAGTCCCAGGAGTGTTACAGATGCTGTGTATAATCTGTACCAGTCCTAGAGGTACCAGACTCTATATAATCTGTACCAGTCCTGGAGGTAACAGGCTCTGTATAAACTGTACCAGTCCTAGAGGTAACAGACACTGTATAATCTGTACCAGTCCTGGAGGTTGCAGACTCTGTATAATCTGTACCACTCCTAGTGGTAACAGACTCTGTATAATCTGTACCAGTCCTAGAGGTAACAGACTGCGTATTAACTGTACCAGTCCTAGAGGTAACAGACTGCGTATTAACTGTACCAGTCCTAGAGGTAACAGACTCTGTATAATCTGTACCAGTCCTAGAGGTTACAGATGCTGTATAATCTGTACCAGTCCTAGAGGTACCAGACTATATATAATCTGTACCAGTCCTGGAGGTAACAGGCTCTGTATAAACTGTACCAGTCCTAGAGGTAACAGACACTGTATAATCTGTACCAGTCCTGGAGGTTGCAGACTCTGTATAATCTGTACCACTCCTAGCGGTAACAGACTCTGTATAATCTGTACCAGTCCTAGAGGTAACAGACTGCGTATTAACTGTACCAGTCCTAGAGGTAACAGACTGCGTATTAACTGTACCAGTCCTAGAGGTAACAGACTGCGTATAAACTGTACCAGTCCTAGAGGTAACAGACTCTGTATAAACTGTACCAGTCCTAGAGGTAACATGTTCTGTATAATCTGTACCAGTCCTAGCGGTTACATACTTTGTATAATCTGTACCAGTCCTAGAGGTAACAGACTCTGTTTAAACTGTGCTAGTCCTAGAGGTAACAGACTCCGTATAATCTGTACCAGTCCTAGAGGTAACAGACTCTGTATAATCTGTACCAGACCTAGAGGTTGCAGACTGTATAATCTGTACCAGTCCTAGAGGTAACAGACTCTGTATAATCTGTACCAGTCCTACAGGTAACAGACTCTGTATAATCTGTACCAGACCTAGAGGTTGCAGACTGTATAATCTGTACCAGTCCTAGAGGTAGCAGACAGCGTAGTAACTGTACCAGTCCTAGAGGTAACATACTCTGTATAATCTGTTCCAGTCCTAGAGGTAACATACTCTGTATAATCTGTACCAGTCCTAGAGGTAACAGACTCTGTATAATCTGTACCAGTCCTAGAGGTACCAGACTCTGTATAACCTGTACCAGTCCTAGAGGTAACAGACTCTGTATAATCTGTACCAGTCTTAGAGGTTACAGATGCTGTATAATCTGTACCAGTCCTAGAGGTACCAGACTCTATATAATCTGTACCAGTCCTAGAGGTAACAGACTCTGTATAATCTGTACCAGTCCTGGAGGTAACAGGCTCTGTATAATCTGTACCAGTCCTAGAGGTAACAGACACTGTATAATCTGTACCAGTCCTGGAGGTAACAGACTCTGTATAATCTGTACCAGTCCTAGAGGTAACAGACTCTGTATAATCTGTACCAGTCCTAGAGGTAACAGACTCTGTATAATCTGTACCAGTCCTAGAGGTAACAGACTCTGTATAATCTGTACCAGTCCTGGAGGTAACAGACTCTGTATAATCTGTACCAGTCCTGGAGGTAACAGACTCTGTATAATCTGTACCAGTCCTAGAGGTAACAGACTCTGTATAATCTGTACCAGTCCTAGAGGTAACAGACTCTGTATAATCTGTACCAGTCCTAGAGGTAACAGACTCTGTATAATCTGTACCAGTCCTGGAGGTAACAGACTCTGTATAATCTGTACCAGTCCTGGAGGTAACAGACTCTGTATAATCTGTACCAGTCCTAGAGGTAACAGACTCTGTATAATCTGTACCAGTCCTGGAGGTAACAGACTCTGTATAATCTGTACCAGTCCTAGAGGTAACAGACACTGTATAATCTGTACCAGTCCTAGAGGTAACAGACTCTGTATAATCTGTACCAGTCCTAGAGGTAACAGACTCTGTATAATCTGTACCAGTCCTGGAGGTAACAGACTCTGTATAATCTGTACCAGTCCTGGAGGTAACAGACTCTGTATAAACTGTACCAGTCCTAGCGGTAACATACTCTGTATAATCTATACCAGTCCTAGAGGTAACAGACTCTGTATAATCTGTACCACTCCTAGCGGTAACAGACTCAGTATAATCTGTTCCAGTCCTAGAGGTAACAGACTCAGTATAATCTGTTCCAGTCCTAGAGGTAACAGGCTCTGTATAATCTGTACCAGTCCTAGAGGTAACAGACACTGTATAATCTGTACCAGTCCTGGAGGTAACAGGCTCTGTATAATCTATACCAGTCCTAGCGGTAACAGGCTCTGTATAAACTGTACCAGTCCTAGAGGTAACAGACTCTGTATAATCTATACCAGTCCTAGAGGTAACAGACTCTGTATAATCTGTACCAGTCCTAGAGGTGTGAGTGTGCTATGAGAACTTGCTCACACAGTAGATCCCTCTGCTGTGCTGGTGCAGGAAGCCCGGCGCTGGGTGTGGGATATGGGGTCAGTCCTGGAATCCTTGGTCAAATTACCTCATTTTACAAAGCGCTAGTGTGGGAGGAATGGTACTGTCTCTGTTATTCCTGTGTCCTACACCAGTATTGTCAGTGCACATCTGAAATATACCCAGCTTAGTCAGTGCACATCTGAAATATACCCAGCTTAGCCACTACACCTCCATCCTGCCCTGCAGCTCTCTCTGCTATTCCTGTACTGACCCCACACACAGTTCTGTCACTACACCTCCATCCTGCCCTGCAGCTCTCTCTGCTATTCCTGTACTGACCCCACACACAGCTCTGTCACTACACCTCCATCCTGCCCTGCAGCTCTCTCTGTTATTCCTGTACTGACCCCACACACAGCTCTGTCACTGCACCTCCATCCTGCCCTGCAGCTCTCTCTGCTGTTCCTGTACTGACCCCACACACAGCTCTGTCACTGCACCTCCATCCTGCCCTGCAGCTCTCTCTGCTATTCCTGTACTGACCCCACACACAGCTCTGTCACTACACCTCCATCCTGCCCTGCAGCTCTCTCTGCTATTCCTGTACTGACCCCACACACAGCTGTCACTACACCTCCATCCTGCCCTGCAGCTCTCTCTGCTGTTCCTGTACTGACCCCACACACAGCTCTGTCACTACACCTCCATCCTGCCCTGCAGCTCTCTCTGCTATTCCTGTACTGACCCCACACACAGCTCTGTCACTACATCTTCATCCTGCCCTGCAGCTCTCTCTGCTGTTCCTGTACTGACCCCACACACAGCTCTGTCACTGCACCTCCATCCTGCCCTGCAGCTCTCTCTGCTATTCCTGTACTGACCCCACACACAGCTCTGTCACTGCACCTCCATCCTGCCCTGCAGCTCTCTCTGCTATTCCTGTACTGACCCCACACACAGCTCTGTCACTGCACCTCCATCCTGCCCTGCAGCTCACTCTGCTATTCCTGTACTGACCCCACACACAGCTCTGTCACTACACCTCCATCCTGCCCTGCAGCTCTCTCTGCTATTCCTGTACTGACCCCACACACAGCTCTGTCACTGCACCTCCATCCTGCCCTGCAGCTCTCTCTGCTATTCCTGTACTGACCCCACACACAGCTTTGTCACTGCACCTCCATCCTGCCCTGCAGCTCTCTCTGCTATTCCTGTACTGACCCCACACACAGCTGTCACTACACCTCCATCCTGCCCTGCAGCTCTCTGCTATTCCTGTACTGACCCCACACACAGCTCTGCTCACTACACCGCCATCCTGCCCTGCAGCTCTCTCTGCTATTCCTGTACTGACCCCACACACAGCTCTGTCACTACACCTCCATCCTACCCTGCAGCTCTCTCTGCTATTCCTGTACTGACCCCACACACAGCTCTGTCACTACACCTCCATCCTGCCCTGCAGCTCTCTCTGCTATTCCTGTACTGACCCCACACACAGCTCTGTCACTACACCTCCATCCTGCCCTGCAGCTCTCTCTGCTATTCCTGTACTGACCCACACACAGCTCTGTCACTACACCTCCATCCTGCCCTGCAGCTCTCTCTGCTATTCCTGTACTGACCCCACACACAGCTCTGTCACTACACCTCCATCCTGCCCTGCAGCTCTCTCTGCTATTCCTGTACTGACCCCACACACAGCTCTGTCACTACACCTCCATCCTGCCCTGCAGCTCTCTCTGCTATTCCTGTACTGACCCCACACACAGCTCTGTCACTGCACCTCCATCCTGCCCTGCAGCTCTCTCTGCTATTCCTGTACTGACCCCACACACAGCTCTGTCACTGCACCTCCATCCTGCCTGCAGCTCTCTGCTATTCCTGTACTGACCCCACACACAGCTCTGTCACTGCACCTCCATCCTGCCCTGCAGCTTTCTCTACTATTCCTGTACTGACCCCACACACAGCTCTGTCACTGCACCTCCATCCTGCCCTGCAGCTTTCTCTACTATTCCTGTACTGACCCCCACACACAGCTCTGTCACTACACCTCCAGCAGCTGGGGCTGTCGTCCAGAGACAAGCCCCCTGGTATGGATGGTGCAGATGGGACCGAGGTCTCTGCACCAACCCTACAGGGATGCTGGGCAGCATGCCCAGATTCCCAAATGCGGAATCCCGGCCAAGATGAGGATGTCAGCAGCTGTCTCCCCCAAGAGCAGGATGAGAGCCTGGGAGAAGAGGGTGTCGTCCCTCCTAAACCACAGCGGGAATGCCAGGGAGAGGGGGTTGTTGATTCCTCTCTCCTGCAACCAATTCCCAACCAAGTTCCGGGTACAGTGGAGGGAACTACGGCCTCCCATGACACCTTCTCAGCGGAAGAGCTGACACCCGGGCAGAGTGCTGCTGGCCTCTGCCCTACCTGTCCCTTTGTTCTGGGGCCTGACGGCCCACCAACCAACCCAGCTGAATTGCTGGACTCTGCCACCAGGCAAAGATAAGGGAAACTGCGCCCTCGGTCCCCAGAGACAACTTGGTCCAACCAGGGGGGAGTGCATCCAGATTGTTTCCCCGGGGAACACTGGATGTACAAATGGGCACTTGTGGCAAGAGGCCATCTGGACAACTACGCCTCTTGGGAAAGGCCACCAGACCCAGACCGATTGGAGGTTTGGGGTCTGGATAGTCTCCCCGGGAGGGGTAAGATATGTGACAAACTCCCCTTTCCAAGTGAGTTTGACATGAGCTCCTGGAGGAGCCTGCTTGCCAGCCTCCTGCCCACAGACTATGGACCCTGTAAAATGTAATGTAAAAGTCTCCATTTGTGTATTTGGACTGTATGGTTCGGGAACCCAACAGCCGCATAAACCGGAGACCACCCTGGAGCTTGTTAAGCCTAATTGCTACTTTGTAGCAATTTCCACCACAGTGTTCTAAGTGTTTGTCTGGGTGGCAGCATTTCCTATGGACGACCACAAGGTGGCGGCCATCTTGTTCGCATGAGTTTGGTCGTTGAGTTCATGGAACTATTTTCAGACACTGAAACTCCCGAATACAGCTGGATTTCCATGATCGCCTGCGTTCGGTTGTACAACACTTAGAAAGACACTGTTCGGTGGAAACGTTCCCATGAACAAGGGAAACAAGCTTCAGGTTAAGAATACTGGCTATATTCGGTAGTTTGTTTTGGTTTTAAACTACGAACTAGACCGACTGCAACTGTTTTGGGCATGGGACCATGCGTGCAGTCGATCACATTATGACTTCCAGGAAATTCCTGAACCCCTGAACCGATCTGGGTGATTTTTGGTATCCAGCCAGGGGTACAGGGAGCTCCGTTACACCTCCTCCCTCACATACTGGATGGAAAGGAGGACATTGCAGGCTGCATAGTCAGTGGTGTATCCTGGTTTTGTGCTGCCCTAGGCTGCCCTTCTCGTTTCCCTGGGGACCAGTGGGGCTGCTGGGCGTCCGGCCGGTGACTGCAGGCGGCGAGGGAGCACTGATCCTCCTGTTCAGCTCCCTCGTGCGCCGCAGAGTGATGCCGGAAGCCAGAATATGACGTCACTGATTAGTCACTGATTAGTGAGCTCTCTGTGCCTGCGCCGCCTGCCTGGATTGTCAGTTAGCCGCCCGCCTGCCTGGACTGTTAGCCGCCAGGCTAACAAGACATTTGCCTGGGCATTTGAGGGTGGCTTTTTATTTTTTACCGCCCAAGGCAAATGCCTTGTTTACTATTTGTGGGCATTTTTCTCATTTATAACATTATGGTTACTTTCTGGAGGCATTTTTGGAAGCTGCAGATATCACCAGGTTCTTTAAACGGACACTCTGGACACCAACTTTGTTACAATAAAGTTGTTATGGTGTGTGGTGGATTAGGGTGCAGTCTAACCTTAAAGGGAAACTATAGCTGAAACCTCCTTCTGTCACTTACCTTAGACCACCTTCTCTCCTCCCCCGTGACATCAGTCGGTGGGGGAGACCTAATGTGCATGCACGACAATGGCCATGCTTGCATTAGGATTTCCCTATAGGGAAGCATTATTCAATGCTTTCTTATGGGGTTTTTGGTGATGCTGGATGCCCCCATCCAAAAATCACCTAACAGTCCAGAAGTCCCTCTTGTGGCTGTCTGGTTGGCATGTTCAGAGCTAAAGACCTGGGTCAATGAGCTGAAGAGGTCTGGGTGCCTATAGTGTCCCTTTGATGAGTTAAACCATTCTAAACACTTAAACCTTAAAGTGTGAAAAACGGTGTGTGATCGCTCTGCCCCTCCACTTCTTCTGATGGTCCAAGGGTTCCTGAGACTGGCGCTCTCTGTCTCTCATAGCTCGCCATTATTGGATCTTTTTAACCCACATTTCTCAGTGCGGACCTCTGATTGAAACCTCAGACCTGCGTAGGAGAGAAGGGACGGAGCGATGAGGATTGGTCCTGTAAGAAAGGTGTTTGGAGATAACTAATATAAATTACAGCCATTCATAAATAGCCCCTCTGATGTCATTGACGCCAGAGCTGGTAATTGTCTGATATCTGAAGTGACTGACAGCCCGAGTCTATTTTTCTGTGTCTGTCTGTTTAATACCATGTGTCTGTTTGTCTGTCAGTCTTTTAACCTGCATCTGTCTGTCTGAGTTTATTTTTCTGTATCTGTCAGTTTCTATGTCTCTGTGTCTGTCTGGGTCTATTTCCCTGTATCTGTCTGTGTGTCTGAGCTTTTCTGTCTGTTTTCTGTTTCTGTCTGTCTATTTCCCTGTATTTGTCTGCCTGATTTTATGTCTCTGTATCAGTTACACACTATGGCGGCAGTGATATTGAGACATATTGTATCTACAGGCCTCTCATTGTGAAGTCAGTGGGAGGTCAGTCTGTCACACTTCGCAGCCTGTCACACGGACGCCTTGCTGTCTGTCCCCCGTCATCCCCCTTTTGTGTTGTGACAGCACTGGCAGGCGAGAGATGTTTTTACAGACTGTGGCTGATATGGTAGAGGAGGGGGTCATATCCTGAAATGGAGGAACAGAGAACCATATTTAAAAAATGGCCGAGAAACGCACTGTTTGTGTGACCTCATCCTGACGTTATTTTAGCTCAGTGTGACAACATACTAACATGTTACTTTAGCTCAGTGTGACATCATACTAACACATTACTTTAGCTCAGTGTGACATCATACTAACACATTACTTTAGCTCAGTGTGACATCATACTAACACGTTACTTTAGCTCAGTGTGACACCATACTGATGTTATTTTAGCTCAGTGTGACATCATATTGACATCATATTGACAGGTTATTTTAGCTCAGTGTGACATCATACTGACATTATTTTAGCTCAATGTGACATCATACTAACACGTTACTTTAGCTCAGTGTGACACCATACTGATGTTATTTTAGCTCAGTGTGACATCATACTGATGTTATTTTAGCTCAGTGTGACATCATACTGACATTACTTTAGCTCAGTGTGACATCATACTAACACGTTACTTTAGCTCAGTGTGACACCATACTGATGTTATTTTAGCTCAGTGTGACATCATATTGACATCATATTGACAGGTTATTTTAGCTCAGTGTGACATCATACTGACATTATTTTAGCTCAATGTGACATCATACTAACACATTACTTTAGCTCAGAGTGACATCATACTGATGTTATTTTAGCTCAGTGTGACACCATACTGATGTTATTTTAGCTCAGTGTGACATCATACTGACACGTTATTTTAGCTCAGTGTGACACCATACTGACACGTTATTTTAGCTCAATGTGACACCATACTGACACGTTATTTTAGCTCAGTGTGACATCATACTAACGTTATTTTAGCTCAGTGTGACATCATACTGACACGTTATTTTAGCTCAGTGTGACATCATAATGACACGTTATTTTAGCTCAGTGTGACATCATACTAACGTTATTTTAGCTCAGTGTGACACCCACCCCGACTATTACCTTAGAGCACCTAGGCTGGGATACCCCTGAGGCATTTAAGAAGGAGATCTGGGAGGATCCGACCCTTCAGAAGTATAGGGCCAAAGCAGACACCCAGGAGAGGGGAGCAGATGGGGAACGCTATGAGTGGGTGGGGGATAGATTATACAGGATTCCTCAGAAATCTACAGCAGGTAGGGCCCCTTTGCAGAAACGACAGCTGGTAGTACCCAAGAAATATCAGCTGGAGATTCTGCGAAACGGGCATGATGTCCTCCTAGCAGGACATCTAGGGATACGCCGCATGGCCCATAGGATTACCCAAAATTTCTTTTGGCCAAGTTTTAACCCCTTGTGGACCGATGACTGTTCAGGACCGTCATCAGAAACATCCCCTTGAGGACCAATGATGGTCCTGAACCGTCATAACGGTCTTGGGGTACTTACCT
>OW240914.1:4793594-4864294 GCA_933207985.1 Pelobates cultripes | reverse complement strand
GGGAGGACAGTAGATCCCCCCCCCCTTATTGTTTTACTAGGGCCCCCACCCACCTCGCAGGGGTGGGGGCCGGGGGGGGAGGACTGTAGGTCCCCCCCCTTATTGTTTTATTAGGGCCCCCACCCACCCACCACGCAGGGGTGGGGGCCAGGGGGGGGCCAGTAGGTTCCCCCTCCATCTTTATTTAGGGCCCCCACGGGCATGGGGGGGGGGGTTTAATAGTTTTTTTTATTTATATTTTTTTTACAGTGAGCAGCTATAAGCTGCTCACTGCTTACTACACATGCCCCTACTCGCGATATAGCGAGTAGGGGCATATTATTTACTAATACTAAGTAATCTTTACTTAGTATTAGTAAAGTTGTCTGTTAGACCAATTTAGGTCTTTCAGCCTTTTAGTAGATAGCTCCCTAATACCATGGGAATTAGGGAGTAATCTACTAAGCGGCTGCAAAATGCAGCCACAGCAGTGAATAGGATTGGAGTTTCATTCATTAGAATGAAATTCCGATCCGAATAAAGTGCCGAATTGCGTTCTAAAAGAAACGAACAGACTGTTGTCATTCAGTTAGAACGCAATTCGGCAGTTTCATGTAAAATGACAGGAAGCATTGTGGGAACACTGAGGAAAGCTAGGGATCATGGGAAAATTGCTCTGACCAAGCGGAAATGAAGCACACTTTGCTCCTCCGCTGGTCAGAGCTGGTCAAGCGGAGGAATCCTCCATAAGGCAAAGAGTCCCTACTTTGTCTTATGATTTTAAAGAAAACTAAAGAAGACAGGAAGAAATGAAGAACAGATCCTGAGAGAGGGGGAGAAGAGGAAGAGATTGAGGAAAGGTAAGTTCGGCATGACAGTGCCACTTTAAAGAGCATAAACGCATGGGCTCGCAAAAACAGGTTCGCACCATTAGAGACACCCACTCCATCAAAGAAAAGATGCCTAACGGAACAAAGAAAAGAATTAGGAACCCTATGCTAGAAAGATCAGACCCTAAAAAAGAAGCAGGCATTTTTAACTTTTCCAAACATAATCTTACTCAAAATGAAAATTAGATATTGGGGAAAGGGTTAAAATTTGCTCCTCAAAAAAGTCCCAACCACTTCGAGCTATTTATGGACATACAAAAATTCTTTAGAAAATTGACTGTGAAACGCTTCTTCGAGAAAAAAGGTGAAAAACATAAGGATTCTAATTTACTGGAAGTGACATCTCCCAATATTATCGAAAATGACCCAGAGATAATAAATTCTGAATGAAAATGAAGTCAAATTTTTCCCACCTGGGATAAAGGGGAACACATCCCATTTTTTTGTAATATTGTATTAAACGACTTTGAAAAAAATTAAGAAAGAAAAGGGTAAAGAAAATCTGTCCTTAAATGAAAAGAAGGCAATAAAAAACCTTAAAGAAATCATGGATAGGGATATGTATTTAAAGGAATCTTTTAGGATTTTAGGTGACACTAAAACCTATCAGATATTAAAAGAAAACCCGAATAACATCTTTAAATCACAACTACGAACTATATTGACAGAAGCTTTAGACCAAAATATAATAACAAAAACAGAATTTGAATATCTTTTTATCCAATTCCCCAAATTAGCCGTCTTTTACCACTTGCCGAAGATTCACAAAAATTTAGAGGACCCACCAGGGAGACCTATAATCAGCGGCATTGGATCCCTTACTAGCAATATTTCTGGATATGTAGATCTATTTTTACAAAAAATATGTCACTTTAGCAACTTCATATATTAAGGATTCTACTCAGATGATTAGAGAGCTAGAAGGAATGGAGTGGAAAGATGATTATCTATGGGCCACCATAGACGTCACCTCACTCTATACGGTCATTGACCATAAGAAAGGGATAGCTGCAATAAAAGAAGTACTAGATAAAGATAGCAATATGTTGAAAAAGCAGATGAATTTATTTTAAGATGTATTGATTTTATTTTACATAAGAATTCCTTTTGGTTTGAAGGAACGCACTACCTCCAGATCTGTGGAACCGCCACGGGCACCAGGTTTGCCTCTAGCTACACTAACATCTTCGTAGCAGACTGGGAAGGATGTTGTATTTGGGAGAACAACCCGTTTGGGGCAAACCTGGTGCTATGGAAAAGGTACATAGATGACATTTTAATTACTTGGAAAGGTGATAAATCTGAATTTAGTAATTTTATGTCTTAAGTAAATTCTAATGATCTAATGGTCTTAATTTTACCCAAGAAATGGGAGACACCCAAATCAATTTTATTTTTACAGTCTCGTTGAGTTTTCTAGCTGCCATAATCCTTTATGGCTGCGGAACATCCCTAAAAGTCAACAAATGAGATTATATAAGAACTGTTTTAATAATGAAGATTTTAACAGTCAAGTAAAGATTTTAAACCAGACATTTCTTGATAGAAATTACCCTAGAGACTTAATTCTAAAGACCCAAAGAGAAGTTGAGAGCCAAAAAAGGGAAGAGATTCTACAGATAAAGCCAAAAAAAAGCTATTTTCTATACCAATCCTTTCAATATGGCATTTATCACAAAATACAATAATAAAGCGAATAAAATAGAAAAAGTTTTTAAAAAATACTGGCCAATTGTATTGCAGGACACTTATTTGATTAAAATATTACCAAAAAGACCAATAATTATCTATAGAAAAACGGATAATCTAAAAACAATTTTAGCACCGAGCATTCTTCCCAAAAAAGTTTCAGAAATACAAATAAGAATTTCTGGGTAAACAACCTAATGGTTTTTTTAGATGCGGCAACTGCAGTACTTGTAAGAGCCAAACAAGAAAAAACACAAATTTGAAAAGTTCGGTTACAGGTGAAATTTTTAAGATAAAGCACTTTATAACATTTAACAGTAAAAACGTAGTATATCTTTTAGAATGTGTATGTGGAATGCAATATATAGGCCGTACTAATCGAAAATTCCATGAAAGACTACTCGAACATTTTTATGGTATTAAAAAACAGAGTAATAAGCATAGTGTACCTCGACACTGTAATAAATGTTTCTGTATTGGACTCTAAAGGCTTTATCTGTATAGGTATAGATCTAGTCACTCCACAATGGCGAGGTGGAGATCCCACAAAAACTTTAGCTAAAAAAGAGACCGAATGGATCTACAAAATGAGGTCCTCTACCCCACAAGGTCTGAATACTGATTTAGATATTTTAGCTTTTATGTAAATACTATGGTTTTGTATGCAACTCTCCTTGATACTAATTACATTATATTTTGTTCTAATAGCATAATGTTCCTGTTAATCGAAGAAATTGTCTTCAACATGAATTTACCTGAATTCACATATCTATCCTATATGAAATTTGATATGGTCATCTAAATGTTTGCAATATAATATTTTATCTTTTTCTTTTGTCTCTTATCTTTTTAGCGAAGCCAAGACCATAACATCTTGTCTGTTTGAAATAATAATGTATCTCAATTCATACATATTTTAATCAACAGGATCCTATTGAGAACTATTGAGCTAATACAGTTGCACACCATATATCTTAGTCTGTATTTTTCCCTTTTTATTAACTGTCTGATGTTTTAATTGTAGATTCCAGCGTCAAATGCATATCATATGCAAATTTATTTAGTGATTTGATGGTCTAATTCAGTGTAATTCTTATTCTTATATATAGCTAATGATAGATCAGTCTATATATAACTAATGATAAATTAATCTATACATAACTCCTAATAGAGTAATATATATATATATATAACTAATGATAGATCAATCATTAGTTATATATAGATTGATTTATCATTACTTATATAGAGAGTGATCTATCATTAGCTATATATAGACAGATCTATCATTGGTTATACATAGACTGATCTAAAATTAGTTAGACATAAATTGATCATTAGTTATATATAGATTTATCCATTAGGAGTTATATATAGATTGATCTATCATTAGTTATACATAGACTGATCTGCCAATAGTTATATATAAATTGATCTGCATGAGGACTTCCAGCATCAGATTGTTCCCTGTTGGAATGCATTGATTCAATGCTTTCCCATGGAAAGATCTAATGCGCGCATGAGCATTAGAACCCGCTAGTTGCGGGATGTTGAAGGGGGCGGAGTTTTGTCCCAGCTCCGATGTCCCTAAGGTCCATAAGGTATGTAAATAAAGGGTTTTTAACTCTTTATTTACGTGGGAGGGGGGAGCGTGGGAGGGGGGAGGCAAGGGGAGTGGTAGTGCCAGGAATACAGTTTTGTATTCCTGGCACTATAGTATCCCTTTAGGTAAGGCCAGGGACTAATAAGAGGATTTAGAAAATTGGGCAGACTAGATGGGCCGAATGGTTCTTATCTGCCGTCACATTCTATGTTTCTATGCTCATTTTGAGAGGAGGCGTGCTTGTCATTGGTGATGACAACCCCCTTCTGGCCCCGCCCCCTTCTCAGTGTGATTGAAAAATGCCCAGTCCGGTCAAGCGATGCGCCAGGAGCTCCAGAGGAAGCTGTAGTGGAACCCCCACTAAACTGTGAATTGCCCCGGTTACCCTGCAATGTGTGTTACTGCACTGACATCTCTTTCATGTGTTTCCCCTAGCTTGACCAGGTGTTTCGTCCCTTGTGTTTTGTAGATCTGTAGAACGGACTACCACCATAAAATCTCATTTAGAACGTGGTTTTGGATGGCGGCCGTTCAGTAGACGGGAAGCCGGGAACAGGGAACAAGGGGACTGGGGTTCCGGTTCCGTTAAAAGACCCCCAGGCGGGGGAGGACCCAGGGAGGGGACATTGTGTCCAGGTTATTCCACCCCTTGCATGGGGAAAGTATAAAGCCGCATAAAGCTTGTTATTGTACCCTCTGGAACTGTGTGTCAGCCAGTTACTGGGAGGGAAATGGGTCTGTTTGTTTATTAATAGTGGAGGTAACGGGCAGGGTTACCCAGGGTCCGCTATAGACGAAGATGGTGAAAGCTACGAGGGACAGGTTCAGGAATGTGAATCTCATCTTTCTCTGTCACCCTGGCCCCAGCAGGCCAACTGCTTTAAATATATTTATTGGAATGCCGTCTTGCAGACAATATGTTGGACATACTTGCTGGAAATCAGGAGAACTATATATATATATATACTGTACATGAGATGAACACTAGCTATTGTCTTTTCCTCTGAGTACTGTCTGACCCCGGCATTAACAGGGCTGGACTTAGCAAGCTGACATTAACCTGCAACCCATGGGCAGATACTGGCATTAAACATGCCCCGGGTGCCAAGAAGAGTTAGAATTTAGGACTGCTTGGAGATGCTTCAGGACTGATTGCAAGGTAGACGATAAGTTGCCATTCAATCAGATTTCCAAATAATAACCAAACATCTTGTGGAAGCAAATATCTGATAGGGGGTCTTCTGATTCACCTGTTGGCCAACATACACCTGGGTCTGAGCAGGACAGGTTGCGGTGAACTTTGATAGGCGGCTAGCTGGGAGAAGATATGAGTTCACACGGACAGCATGTCTGTACGCAAAATCAAGTGTTCTCGTTTATTAAGCAAAACCTCAGAGGCCTTAATGTATTCCAATGTGTTCAAAACTAAACAATTTCATTGGCTAGCATATTATTTGTCTTTTCCATCTCCATGACGTTCAGAAGGGTGCTGCATTAAGCACTGTGGCATATATGTATGGTGGCAATAAAGGGCTGTCCTGCTGGTACAGTTAGGGAAAGTTTAGAGAGAGTTCATAACCCCTGGTTAGGTTGTTGGGCGGAGTGGGATAAGTAGCTGGGCAGATTTGGTGACACAGCTGTTGCTGGGGACAAGAGCTGGCTGAAGATTGGTTGCTGGCTGCGAGCGAGCAAAGTGCGGGAAGCCAAGTAAGAATAAAAGGTGGCAGCTTTTTACAGGACAAGAGAAGCATGGACGGACCCCCGCCCTCCTGCCCTCCCTCCCCTATTTGCTATCTTTCTTTATAATTAATGTCCTGGTGTTAGAAAGCTTGGGGCAAAGTCATCCTCAGATTCAAGTTCTGAAGAAGGATATGTGTATAAATGGTTGTATATAAAAGGCGGTCAGGTTACCTATGTCTGACTGGCAATTGAGTGACGGAAGTTACTGTAACTATGTTACCATTATCAAGTTATGGTGGCATGCCCTCTTTAAAGCTTTAAATAAACACCACAGCCAAGCCCACCAAAATATAAATAACTGTGTCTGTGTTTATTGTGTGGTCTAAGTTATTTATGCAAAATATTGCCTACCATACATAAACCTCTTGTACTGTATGCTGTCTTATTTGACGATCATTACTTTAAGCATCTTAAGTCTATGTTATTCACTACAAACATAAACACGTCTTTGCTCAACCTAATATATACTTTCATATGTGTCTATCAGTTATTATTACTTGATAATATTTATTTTAATGGTTATTTACTAATAGATGTGTACGTGGCAAAAGACATAATTTAATGTTAAGTGTTTCTGGTGGTTAGCAGTGTAGCAAACTCATTCCATTTCTGTTTGGTTGTCAGTACCCTCCCCCCACCCCAAAGTTCTTTCCTCTACCTATTTTACCCACTCCAGCACCAGTGGTGCAACCCAGCGGTGGAGGTACGTGCAACCCCACACTACCCCGCCTCCAACAGCAAAACAATGTGCAGTGCCATCTATGGTAAAAAGATGGGCACACGAGAAGAGACTGTTCCCAGAACCGTCCTGGGCCCACATCAGCAGCCAGAGAGGCGGCCCATTACTACTACACAGAGGGCCCCACTCGTTATCCTGCTCCAGAATGCCCAGAGGAGAACTGAGAAGTACTCCGTGAAGCAGATCCAGTCCAAGCAGCTGCAGACCACAGGCAACACCACCGCCAATCCGTGTACCTCCAGGGAAAACTGGTACAGGGGTTTCGGGACACCAGAGCTACACTTGCAATGGTGAAATGGCACCTTGTTCCTGAATCGGCCCGAACGGGAAACTCAGTAGCTGTTTGTGTGGCTAGAAGGGCAGTATACCGACTACCAACTGCCCGGGTACACATGAATTGGGGTGTGGGGTTTGGGATGGTAGAGGCTGATGCAGGAGTTACCGGGCGAAGTTATGCTGGGGAACGACCTGGGCAAGTTGACCTCAAATTTCGAGCCCCAAACACAGCATGAGGAACTCTTTCCAGTAGTCACTTGGCAGTAGGCCCACACCATACACCCAAGCTCACACTGGGAGTCTCAGGTAAGGGCACCAACCACCTCCTCAGAAATTGTACCTTGGGATGCTCTGATTGGGGGTTATTGAGTCATTCGACAGCCCCTGGGACTCCCCAGTCATCCTGGTACCAGGAGGTTAAATGATAAGACCATGTTGGATGCCTATCCTATGCCTAGGATAGACAAATTACTAGACAGGAAGTCTACAATTGACCTGTGTAAGGGGTACTGGCAGATCCCCCTAGCCACATAAGCCATCCCCAGATCAGCCTATGTCACCCCGTTCAGCTTGTACCAATTTCGGGTCATACTGTTTAGGATGAAGAACACCCTGGCTATGTTCCAGAGGATGGTAGACTGGTTCTTACATGGCTTCCAAGATTATGCCTGCTTATATCTAGATGATATCGCCATTTTCAGCGATACCTGGCAGGAACACTTGGCCCATATAGGAGTGGTCTTAGATAGGATCGGGGAAGCAGGCTTAACTCTGAAGCCCAGCAAATGCAACACTGGTATGGCTGAGGTACAGTACCTCGGTCACAGAGTGGGGTGTGGGAAGCAGAAGCCTGAGCCTGCTAAGATTGAGGCAGAGGCTAAGTGGCCAACCGCCAGGATAAAGACTCAGGTGTTACCTTCCTAGGGAAAGTGGGGTACTGTAGGAAGTTTGTCCCCAACTAAAGTGCCCTGGCCAAACCCCTTACTGACCTTACCCACAAGAACCTTCCCCGGCAGGTAGTCTGGATCCCAGAGTGTGAGCAGGCATTCCAGCAGTTGAAACAGGCCCATGTAAATGCCCCTGTCTTGGCAGCTCCCAATCAAACTAAACTTTTTTTGTTCACAAAGATGCTTCTATGTTTGGATTGGGAGCAGGTCTGAGCCAAGTGGGTCCCGATGGCGGAAAACATCCCGTGGCTTACATCAGCCGCAAGCCTTTACCCCGAGAAGTAAGCTACGCCGCCATCGAGAAGGAATGCCTGGCAGTGGTTTGGGCCCTGAAAAAGCCGCAACCCTATTTGTACGGACAACCATTCTCCTTGTTCACGGATCACAGCCCATTGGTCTGGCTGAACTGGGTGGCGGGGGACAATGCCAGACTGCTGCGCTGGAGTTTGGTGCTGCAGCCCTTTGGCTTCACAATCCATTACTGCCCCAGAAAACAAAACAGAAATGCAGACGGGTTGACCAGACAAACTGATCCGTGAGCACCCCCGGACATCCCTAAGCAGATCCGTCGGGATTAGACTGTGAATGCCAGCTTGTGGTTACGGGGGAGTATTGTAGCAGACTCATACCCTTTCTGTTCGGTTGTCCGTACCCCCTTGTTTGTTTCCTGTGTGGTACCCCATTTACACCTCCCCAAACACTGACCACCCCTGGCTGTTAACCGCAATTAAGGCAAACTAGCTGGGTGGAGTTGGCTTGTTTGCTAATTCTGCTATTAAGTTAAATTAAATACATAATCTATAAACAAAATGGAGGCTTGTATCAGATGGCTGATGGTCTGTTATTTTACCCTTAACACATGCTATCGTTTTGTAATGTCCATTGTTGGTCTGCAGTATACTAAGTGCAGTATATGTCAGGTCTCGCTTTTGGTGGGAACATCAAGATTTTGGTGTCCTGTCTTGCTCTCCTGAACAGGTAGGAACCAGGACCACATAAACGGCGTTTCAGCAGTGCTGTCTGCATGGTCCTGAAGGTTAGAGGCCGGTCAGACATCTGCCGTTCAGCCTTGAAGAACTGGAGGCCATTGCTCATGAGCAATGGGCTAACGTTCCTCAGGAACGCTGCCAGAAGCTGGTGTCTGGCTATGCATCTCGTTTGCAGCAGGTCATAACAGCAAAAGGGGGAGCTCTACTTAGTATTAAAGATGCGTAACAAGAAGGGGCTGAATACTTTAGAGATTGGAGAAGTCATTAAAAGTTGCATTTTCAGTTGAATCTGTTGTGTTGAGCTATTTCAATTGATTTTGATTGATTTGTTCATTGCAATCAGCTGAAAGTCTGTAAATGCTGACAATAAACCCGATTTTCAAATGGGGTTTAAAAAAATCAGGAGGGGTTTACCTGTGTTTAATATCATAGATAGTAACCTCCCTGGTAATCGCCAACTATTACCCAAAGGATAGTAAAAAATAATGTCACTAAAAAACCCAAGTGGAATAATTCTAAAATACATGTTCTACCGCAGTGCAGATTATAGTGGATTAATTAGTTCTACCGCAGTTCAGATTATAGTGGATTGATTAGTTCTACCGTAGTGCAGATTATAGTGGATTAATTAGTTCTACCTCAGTGCAGATTATAGTGGATTAATTAGTTCTACCTCAGTACAGATTATAATGGATTAATTAGTTCTACCGCAGTGCAGATTATAGTGGATTAATTAGTTCTACCTCAGTGCAGATTATAGTGGATTAATTAGTTCTACCGCAGTTCAGATTATAGTGGATTAATTAGTTCTACCGCAGTGCAGATTATAGTGGATTAATTAGTTCTACCTCAGTGTAGATTATAGTGGATTAATTAGTTCTACCGCAGTTCAGTGCAGATTATAGTGGATTAATTAGTTCTACCGCAGTTCAGATTATAGTGGATTATTAGTTCTACCGTAGTGCAGATTATAGTGGATTAATTAGTTCTACCTCAGTGCAGATTATAGTGGATTAATTAGTTCTACCTCAGTACAGATTATAATGGATTAATTAGTTCTACCGCAGTGCAGATTATAGTGGATTAATTAGTTCTACCTCAGTGCAGATTATAGTGGATTAATTAGTTCTACCGCAGTTCAGATTATAGTGGATTAATTAGTTCTACCGCAGTGCAGATTATAGTGGATTAATTAGTGTGACAGACCCATCTGTCTGGATTATAAATGCTGTGTTCGCCTGTTTTGCCGGTTACATGAATTTCCCCATTCGTATGCTTTATTCAAGGGAATGTCGTTTTTTGTCGAACGGAACTACCGAACGGATGGCCACCCAGAAGAGAAGTGTGCTGCTGGTTAACCTATTGATCCCAATTAGAACGTTGCGGCTAACCACAGACACTTCTCAATTAAAACCGAATGCCGGGTGGTCGTCGTTCGTATGTCGACCACGAGGCGGCGGCCATTTTGTCCATGCGAACGACCAGCGGTGTTCGACGATTATTTCATGGATCGGAAAACGGACACTTTTTCAGCCGAACACCGCTGAAGCCGTCGACCTCCCCTTCTCAATCGACAAAAGCATACGAATGCCAGCCGTTCGGGAGATTCAACCACACGAATGGACTTAACCCAGATAGCCGTCCCATGGAGTCAATCGCATACCGACGAACTGAAAGAGACTTTGACTCCATGGCGATTGAACTGTGCGAATGGGATCTGAGCGCTATTCTTCAATAATGTGCCCTCAGATCCAGGCTATCTGGGGATATGCAATACGAATGTAATATGTTCGGCAGTTATGAAGTTATGGATTTTCATGTGTTTTTGTGACTTGTGTTTAAAATGGCGATTGCCTCTGCTCGGGGAGATAATTGAGTTACTTCCCAATTATCCCTCGAGCAGAGGGGAGGGAACTGTGATGCATGCTGGGAATATTGTGGGGATGTATGTCCAAAATGTCCCCATGTCCTTCTGTGATTTCAGTCTCCCATTTGGTCCCCTAGGGGAGTGTCCACCAAGTGGGAGACCTGCATAAATACCGGGCAGGTAGCCCACAGTAAATCAGTTCGTGTTTTACCCTCAAAGCGGAGCTTGGTCTCGTTATTGGGGGGATTTGGATACCAGCGGCGAGAGACTGCTTATTTGGATTATTTGCCGCTTGGGAGATATTGTCGTTCGGTTACTAATTGCCGTTCGTGGATTTGCAGCTCGTGAAGGGAATTAGCCGTACAGGTACCGTTCGGGAGTTTGGAGTGTTCCCTGACTGGCGGTTCGCATGGTTTTATTATACCCGCTACCGGACCACATTATTGCGAACAGGGAATACTCGCTAAACGGCGGTTTGTACATTTCAGTACTGGAGGTACCGTAACAATTAGTTCTACCTCAGTGCAGATTATAGTGGATTAATTAGTTCTACCTCAGTGCAGATTATAGTGGATTAATTAGTTCTACTTCAGTGCAGATTATAGTGGATTAATTAGTTCTACCTCAGTGTAGATTATAGTGGATTAATTAGTTCTACCTCAGTGCAGATTATAGTGGATTAATTAGTTCTACCTCAGTGTAGATTATAGTGGATTAATTAGTTCTACCTCAGTGCAGATTATAGTGGATTAATTAGTTCTACCTCAGTGTAGATTATAGTGGATTAATTAGTTCTACCGCAGTTCAGATTATATTGGATTAATTAGTTCTACCTCAGTGCAGATTATAGTGGATTAATTAGTTCTACCTCAGTGCAGATTATAGTGGGTTAATTAGTTCTACCGCAGTTCAGATTATATTGGATTAATTAGTTCTACCTCAGTGCAGATTATAGTGGATTAATTAGTTCTACCGCAGTGCAGATTATAGTGGATTAATTAGTTCTACCGCAGTGCAGATTATAGTGGATTAATTAGTTCTACCGCAGTTCAGATTATAGTGGATTAATTAGTTCTACCGCAGTGCAGATTATAGTGGATTAATTAGTTCTACCGCAGTTCAGATTATAGTGGATTAATTAGTTCTACCTCAATGCAGATTATAGTGGATTAATTAGTTCTACCTCAGTGTAGATTATAGTGGATTAATTAGTTCTACCGCAGTTCAGATTATAGTGGATTAATTAGTTCTACCGCAGTTCAGATTATATTGGATTAATTAGTTCTACCTCAGTGCAGATTATAGTGGATTAATTAGTTCTACCGCAGTTCAGATTATAGTGGATTAATTAGTTCTACCTCAGTGCAGATTATAGTGGATTAATTAGTTCTACCGCAGTTCAGATTATAGTGGATTAATTAGTTCTACCTCAGTGCAGATTATAGTGGATTAATTAGTTCTACCTCAGTGCAGATTATAGTGGATTAATTAGTTCTACCTCAGTGTAGATTATAGTGGATTAATTAGTTCTACCTCAGTGTAGATTATAGTGGATTAATTAGTTCTACCTCAGTTCAGATTATAGTGGATTAATTAGTTCTACCTCAGTTCAGATTATAGTGGATTAATTAGTTCTACCGCAGTGCAGATTATAGTGGATTAATTAGTTCTACCGCAGCTCAGATTATAGTGGATTAATTAGTTCTACCTCAGTGCAGATTATAGTGGATTAATTAGTTCTACCTCAGTGCAGATTATAGTGGATTAATTAGTTCTACCTCAATGTAGATTATAGTGGATTAATTAGTTCTACCGCAGTGCAGATTATAGTGGATTAATTAGTTCTACCGCAGTGCAGATTATAGTGGATTAATTAGTTCTACTTCAATGCAGATTATAGTGGATTAATTAGTTCTACCTCCGTGCAGATTATAGTGGATTAATTAGTTCTACCGCAGTGCAGATTATAGTGGATTAATTAGTTCTACTTCAATGCAGATTATAGTGGATTAATTAGTTCTACCTCCGTGCAGATTATAGTGGATTAATTAGTTCTACCTCAGTGGCTTAACCCCTTAAGGACACATGACATGTGTGACAGGTCATGATTCCCTTTTATTCCAGAAGTTTGGTCCTTAAGGATAGAGTACAACGAGTTGTCATTAATGGTAAATTTTCAGGCTGGACAAAAGTGGTAAGTGGTATCCCTCAGGGTTCTGTTTTGGGACCGCTTCTATTTAACATATTTATAAATTATCTTGAAATAGGCATTGAAAGCCATGTATCAGTGTTTGCAGACTTTGTAACACAAAACTTTGTAAAGTAATAAAATGTGAGCAGGATATTGCTTTGCTGCAGAGGGATTTGGATAGATTGGGGGGCTGGGCACTAAAATGGCAGATGAAATTTAACGTAGAGAAATGCAAAGTTATGCACTTCGGGGTTAGGAATGCACAAGCAATTTACACCCTAAATGGTAGTGAACTAGGGATAACCACACACGAGAAGGATTTGGGAATTGTTATAGACAACAAATTAGGCAGCAATATGCAATGTCAATCTGCAGTTGCTAAGGCCAGTAAGGTATAAATAGGGGCATAAATGCTCTGGATGAAAATATAATTTTGCCTCTTTATAATTCGCTGGTAAGACCACACCTTGAATATTCTGTGCTATTTTGGGCGCCTGTTTTAAAGAAAGATATCATGGTACTAGAAAAAGTCCAGAGACGAGCTACAAAATTGATAAATGGAATGGAGCATTTTAGTTATGAAGAAAGGTTAAAAAATTAAATCTGTTTAGTCTGGAAAAACTGTGCCAGATATGATAACATTATACAAATATATTCGGGGTCAATACAAACCTTTATCTGGAAATCTATTCATAAACAGGGCTATACATAGGACACAAGGTCACACATTTAGGTTGGAAGAAAGGAGATTTCATCTAAGGCAAAGAAAAGGTTTTCTTACAGTAAGAACAATAAGGATATGGAATTCTCTGCCTGAAGAGGTGGTTTTATCAGAGTCCATACAGATGTTTAAACTGCGATCGGATAAATACTTGCAAAAACATAACATACAGGGATAACATTTCTAATTAGTGGGGTAATAGCTGCTTGATCCAAGGAGACATCTGACTGCTATTTTGGGGTCAAGAAGGATTTTTTTCCTAGTTTGTTGCAAAATTGGAAGCGCTTCAGACTGGGTTTTTTTTTTGCCTTCTTTTTGGATCAACAGCAAAAACATCTGTGAGGAAGGCTGAACTTGATGGACGCAAGTCTCTTTTCAGCTATGTAACTATGTAACGCCGCTAACCTGATAGCCGTGTGTTTAGCTGTATTTATGAATTCTAGTTTGTATTTACAATCTCACATGCGTTTAATTTGTGTTTTTTCCCACTGCTCGGTTGGAGCCATGTTGAATGCTAATGTGGTACTTATCCTCTTACAAGATTCTCTCTTTTTTAACAGCTTCTCAGAGGGAGAGAGAGTTAGGTAGATAAGCTTATCTAAAGCCCTCCCTTCACTGCACTATTGTTCCCCTTTATTTAGCTCCTGGCAGGTGAAGCTCACAGATGTCGTGTCCTTATACTCACAGACATGTGTCATAGTACAAAGATCTTCTAAAACGTGCATTGAGCTGTAAGAAGATCCTATCAGCCACTGAGGGAGCTATATTTTGCCATACAACCCTTCTTCGCCTTATATATATTTTTTGATTGTTTGTAATTTCATTGAAATCCCAACACAGAGTTGTTTTTTTATTTTTATAAAACTATATCTTTTTGATAGCACCACGTTAAGGTCTGTTGAACAGAAGGTTTTGCAGACTGTTACTGGACTTCATTTACTACATTCTAATGAATGGGTTTCAGTAAGTGTTATTATTCACTATATGAACGATGTTTAGTATTTTTTACAATTTGGTTATTCTGGTATCAAATGTAAAATTTAGATTTCCGACATTTGAAACTTTACTGAATACAATGCAGATTATTTGAGGAGCTGGACTGCCACCTGCTGGTGCAGTTTGTTTCTGAAATCATTGCGAGGTTTTGGGAGGAAACATTAGCTAGGTGCTACAAAGTTTGTGGTGAGACCAAACACAATGACACTACCAACAGTGAGAAGTCCTCCTCAGGCACAGAACCTCGAGAAATCATGTTTCCACACTTATCCCAGAGTTTATACCTTAGGAATTGACACCGTTTTAAACACAGCTTCATTATACCATAGGACCAGTGACCAGAATCCTGCCATTTAGATTCACTTATGCCGCTGCCAACATTAGACTGCATTGACTCACAGAGATCACACAGCGCTGAGTGATGACATCGCCGCCCTGTGCTCTCCGTGAGGAAGACAGCATTGGAGAGTAAATGGCCAGTGCATCCGACCCAATGTGGACTGACATTGCAGAGGAAATACAGCTTACATGTCCAAACAGTTGGATGCAGTGGCCAGTGGTCTTCCACCTTGTCTGCGAGCAGTGGCTGCTGCTGCCTTACTGGTAGCAGAAGCTGACAAGCTTACCTTGGGTCAGGAACTCTATGTGAGAGTACCTCATGCAGTGCAGACCCTCTTGGATTATAAGGGAAATCATTGGTTTAGCAACAGTCGAATGACCAAATATCAGGCTATGTTGTGTGAAAATCCAAGAGTACACCTCGAAACTGTCAACAATTTGAATCCAGCTACCCTTCTGCCCCAGACTACTGAAAGTCAACATGATTGTTTGGAGATAATGGATGAAGTGTTTTCAAGCAGGCCTGATCTTCATGATTTCCCCAACCATAATCCGGACATACAGTATTATACTGATGGTAGTAGTTATGTAAAGGAAGGTGTACGTTATGCAGGATATGCGGTAACAACTATAGACAAGGTGATAGAAGCACGGCCACTGTCGAAAGGGACATCAGCACAGAAGGCGGAATTGATTGCATTAACAATGGCCTTGCAATTAGCTGAAGGGTTGAGAGTGAATATTTACACAGATTCGAAATACGCTTTTCTAACCACCCATGCCCATGGAGCATTGTATAAAGAAAGGGGATTGTTGAATTCAGAAGGGAAAGAAATCAAGTATGCAGCAGAAATACTCCAACTGTTAGAGGCGGTATGGGAACCGAAGGAAGTCGGTATTATACATTGCAGGGCACATCTGAAAGGTGATAGTGATGTAGTAAAAGGAAATCGCATGGCCGATAGTGCAGCAAAACATGCCACTGAATCCGGGCAAGAGGAATATGTGGGGTATGTTGCTGCCCTTGTGCCGGCACCTCTGTCTCAATGGACTCTGATATATACAACCCAAGAGATGGAGTGGTTGAAGACTGAAGCTGGGAAATACTTGGAGAATAATTGGTATCAGTTAGAAGATGGAAGAATAGTTATTCCGACATCTCTGGCTATAGAGATTGTTCAGAACTTCCAGAATGGTACACATTCAGGAAGAGATAGTATGGAAGAATCTCTCAGGAAACATTTCTACATACCAAGATTATCCAATCTTACTCAATCTATTGTTCGAAGATGTGTTTTGTGTGCTCGAAACAATGCAAAACAAGGCCCTGTCAAACCCCCTGGAGTTCAATATATGGGAGGACTCCCAATGTCAGATTTGCAAATAGACTACACTGTAATGCCTAAATCTGGGGGATATCGTTACTTGTTGGTAGCTGTGTGTACCTACTCAGGTTGGGTAGAAATTTGTCCAACTTGTACAGAAAAGGCAGGAGAAGTTGTACGATTTCTGTTGCGAGAAGTTATACCCCAATATGGACTTCCGTGTTCTATCGGATGAGACAATGGTCCAGCCTTTATCGATCAGTGTTTACAACAATTGACTCATGTGCTTGGTATTAAGTGGAAACTTCATACAGCATAGAGACCTAAGAGTTCTGGAAAGGTGGAACGGATGAACAGAACAATAAAAACCCAATTGGCTAAAATGTGTCAGGAAACTCAGCTCAAGTGGAATGTCCTTTTGCCAATAGCTCTGTTGCGGATACGTAGTACTCCTACCAGAAGAATGGGTCTGTCTCCCTTTGAAATCGTGTATGGGCGTCCACCTCCCATACTCAGTAATCTAAGGGGGACTTGAATCAGTTGGGTGAAGGAATTACTCGGCAGCAGGTTGTAGAGTTGGGTAAAACTATGGAGGAAGTACAGAAATGGGTGCAAGATAGGTGTGACGAGACCAATCTCGCCACATTGCATTGGAGGAGCCTGGCTGCCCGCCTGCTGCCTTTGGATTATGGACTGGCAGTTAAACGGTTAATTTTACTGTGCAGAAAGATTTATTCCTTCCTTTCTGCACAGCCGTTCGGTAGATTCTATGTACCGAACAAACAGACTTCTATCAGCCTCCCCAGAGCCGTGGGAAGTCGGCAGGCGCCGTTAATTGGCCACCCAGAAGCTGCGGTTAACCGCAGCTTAATTGACTGTTACACCTAGCCGCCACACGATGGCGATGTTCTGGAGCTCCCCGGGCAGCCAGCGCTTTTCTGCCCGGCTTTCCTACGCCAAATCTGGACACTGTGTCAGCTAAGCACCACTGAGCCTCCAGCCCCTGGTTCTAATTCGTACCAATTTAACGAATGTATGTAAATTCGGTATTTTGTGTTGGGGGAATGTTTTAACCCAGATAGCTATGCCATGGAGCCTGTTCGTGGAATTAAAGACTTTGGCTCCATGGCAATTAAACTGTATTCGTGTGGTCTGAGTGCCATTCACCTAATAATGTGCACTCAGACCTGAGCTATCTGGGGATATGTTACGTCTGTGTTTTATGTAGTAAATGTTACTTTATGTATTTTAAAGTATAATACTGGTTTTGTGTCCCCACATGTGTAATGGAGTTTTGCCTTTGTCTTGGGAGATAATTGAGTTGCTTCTCAATTATCTCCCAGGGCAGAGGGGAGGAAGCCAGGATGCATTGTGGGAATATACTGTGACTGTGTGTCCTATTTGTCTGCTTGTCTGTCCCTTGTCACAGTCTCCCATCTGGTCCCCTAGGGGAGTGTCCACCAGGTGGGAGACCTGCATAAATACTGGGCAGGTAGCCCTCACTAAACAGACCACTGCTTGACCCTCAACACGGAGCTCTGTCTCGTCTTTGGGGGGGGATTTACTGTATGCTGATAGAGACTGATTGCTAGGAGTGTAAGCCGCTTGGATGCTTTTCCTGTTCGTCTGCTAGCAGCTATTCGTGAGGTTCCAGTTCGGGTGTTTGGAGCATCCCCTTGTATGCAGTTCGGGAGTTTGGAGCATTCACTTATTGGCGGTTCGTGTGCTTGGTGTTCTGCAGTAGCTGTGCCTGCATCTCTGGAAAAGGGGCCGATCGCCTAAACGTTTTTCCTTTTTGTGCAAAACGGTCCGTTACAATAGGTTACCTGTGAATATATATCTGTATCAACCGGGAGATCAAGTGTGGATAAAACAATGGAATATTGTTCCATTAGGTCCAAAGGAAGGTAAAGGTGAGGTCCTTATGTTGTTCTTTTATCTGCTCCAACAGCTGTAAAGGTGGCAGAAGTGACTCCGTAGATTCATCATTCTAGGGTTAAACCAGCGGCAGATTCTTGGCAAGCTATTCCAGATTCTGAAAATCCTTGCAAGATCCGGTTAAAGCGGGTAGCTCAGTTGGAGTGAGAAATAATACGAGGAGATATTGGGACATCTTAGTTGAAAGTAACAACAGATATCAGCAAGTAGGTGTTTTTGACGGCCATAATAAAGCCTGACCACCTACCTACGTGTCATAGCCAGAGTGTCTCGAAGGGACCTCTGTGAAGAAAAGTGAGGATCAGAAGAACGACAATTCTTGCAGCCCTCACAATCGGGAAGCTGAGGTGCCGTCACACGGTCGAAGAGTAGAAATAAGGACTTCTGAAATAATATGTTATATTATGTGTTTAGGCATTTTTGTGATTTTTCAGGAAGGTAAAGGTGAGGACATACAGAGTTGTGTTAGCTGCATTGAGACTACGAAAACAGGTAACCAAATATCCCAAACTCTCATTTGGTACTCACAGTATGAGTGTAAGGGATCTGTATCTAAGTGTAGATATTTAGATATAGATTACAGTGTGTGAAAACCAATATCAGGAGAGCCTAACTGTTTTGATCCCCAATTCCAACCCCGTACAATTTGGTTGGTAATTCAGAACAGTAACTCCCAGGGGACCTTGATAAATAGGACTGTGATAAATACCATACATTCTACGGGCATTCTACTATTTGATGCATGTAAGGCGATCTCTGGTAGTGGAAAACCTTGGAATGTATGTGGTAATCTTAAATGGGAACGAACTTATGGGTTTAATGATAAATATTTATGTCCCAGTAAGATCTACTGATCCTGATTGCCCAAATAGGGATTTTAATTTTTGTCCATATTGGTCTTGTGTAGGGTGGGCGACCTGGGGAAAAACAGTGGATCAAGTTGTGTGGCAAACCTAGCCACTTGGACATTATACAGACCGTGGCTTTAAGGGTTGCCTGTATGGTTGTGGGGATATGTATGTTCCTGGGTGTAATGTATGCTGACAGTATAGTATTGTATTGCCTGTATTAGCTATCTGCAGAAAGCAGATAGCTGTATTTCATTTCGTTTCACGAACGGCACCTTTGCGGGCCGTTCGTGAACCGAATAAGCCACCCTGTAATAGCCCACACATTAAGAGATGTGTGGCGCTTGTTAACCGATTGCAACAATGTTGCAATCAGTTATTAGAGGCTCTCCTAGGTGGCCGTCGTTCGACTACCAACCACGCGGCGGTAAGCCATCTTGGATCCTTTGTTCCTCCAGCGGTGTTTGGTTGTCGAGCACGTGGTATTAAAAACGGCTACTCGACGGCGTGAACACCGCTGAAGTTCCGGGCCGTTTGGGAGTTCCGGGCCGTTCGGTATTTTATTCCCCATATGCCAATCGATCTTTTAACCCCTTAAGGACCAAACTTCTGGAATAAAAGGGAATCATGACATGTCACACATGTCATGTGTCCTTAAGGGGTTGTAACGGATCGCCTGGCACCCCGACTGGGTACCTCCGTTAAAGGATGCTCCTAGCGCTTCCTGAGGACTCCAAGCACTGCAGCAGACACCACAACCACCGAACCGGAGAAGCATATGAATCCTCTCAAGCATATGAATGCTGTAGACAGTTGAATAGGAACCATACAAATAGGTTTACTCTCCTAGCAGTCAAACTGGAACAGCATACAATAAATCCTTCCCCCAATAATGAGACGACACTTCACTTTGAGGGTTAAGCAGGAACTCCCTGTACTGTCACATACAGTCTCTTTTATTCCCAATCCACAAACATAGTACAGCCCACAGGGCGTTACAAAACAACCAATCAATCCGTACAATACACCCAGACACTCCCACACAAAATCCTCCCCTCTGCAGGTGATATGATTACTGAACACAATGGGTAATCTCATTATCACCGGCAGAGGAATACAGTTTTTACACAATATTTATAACTTCTAAAATATACATGTCACAAACATAAAACATACATTTTCATAATCAATCCATTCAGGGAACAACATATTAAAAAATGGCACGAATCAGACCAGGGGTTCAAAAGTTAAGGGAAAGTCCTTTGTGACTAAATGAAGCATGGCTTTCTGGCCCAAACCAGTTTCAGAGTCTTCTATCCTGGAGAGTAATTCAATTATCTCCCAGGACAGACACAAGACTCCATTAAGCACATGGTTGCAAAAAGACACAAAACACTTTAAAATACATAAAGTCACATTTACACATAACACACAGACATTTCACATATCCCCAGATAGCTGGGATCTGAGCGCACAAAACTACCAAATAGCGCTCAGATCCTATTCACACAGTTCAATTGCCATGGAGCCGAAGTCTTTAACTACACGAATGGGCTCCATGGCATAGCTATCTGGGTTAATACCTTCACATAAAGTCTGGTCCATAGTCCAAAAGCAAGAGGCGGGCAAGCAGCCCCCTCCAAAGACACGTGGCGAGGCCGGTTTCGCCACAGGGGTTAAATGCATGTTTTGGTGAATGTGTTTTTCGTGCGGCGTTCGGTTGTTTTAGCTGGGATCTGAGCGGTAATCTCACGAATGATGTGCTCAGACCCCAGCTATCTACCGAACGCCCATTAGTGCAAATAGACCTAATATTCGAAAAGTTGTGTGTTTTAATATAAATTGCCGGTTCTGCTGCACAGAGGGATAATCCACTTAACGGTACATTCCAGTGGGAGGATCCCTCTCGTACAGCAGTGCCTGATGGGAGAAATGCTCTGTACTGTAAGTTCCCCACGTAGTCCACTCCTGGAATACCCCTGGGTTAGGACTCAGGAAACCCCTTGCATGGGGAATTGTATAAATTGTGGAGCCTGTGAATAAAGCCTCAGTTGACTCCCAGAACTGTGTTTCGTCCGGTTACTGGGGGATTTGGGATATTGCCTTACTTTTCAGCGCTTGACTGTGGATTACCTTCTGTACCAGCGGAGATCGTGGATTTAATATTGCCGTTAACAAGCGCCACACGTCTCTTAATGTGTGGGCTATTACAGGGTGGTTTATTCGGTTCACGAACAGCCCGCAATGGTGCCGTTCGTGAAACGAAATGAAATACAGCAGATACGGCAGATAGCTAATACAGGCAATACAATACTATACAGTCAGCATACATTACACCCAGGAACATACATATCCCCACAACCATAAAGGCAACCCTTAAAGCCACAGTCTCTGTATAATGTCCAAGTGACTAGGTTTGCCACAGACAGTAAAGACTATTTTAAAGTAAAAAGGGCTATATTTGAGAGGTATGCCATCTCACCCTACCTGAAGCCACTAGATTGGCAGACCAACATTTCGATGCCAGGAGGCATCATGGGCCAGTTAATAGGAGCTACCCGAGACCGCCTGCACAACCCAACACGAGAGTATTGCGGGTAGTCTTAATGTAACTAATTGCTTTGTATGTGGAGGTACTAATATGGGAGACCAGTGGCCATGGGAGGCAAAGGAAGTATGGTACCCTGGTTCTGAGACAGATGAACAACAAATACTTTCTCAGTCTGATCATCAAGTAAGTACTAGAGGTAAATCAGAGTGGCGGTTAAAAACCTCCATTATAGGTCATGTATGTTTAGCCAGGAAAGGGCCATTGTATACCACACCTGTTGGCGAGTTAATATGTCTAGGACAGAAAGCCTATAATGACGATACTAAAGATACTACTTGGTGGACAGATTCAAATGTCTCAGAGCCTACTAATCCGTTTGCCAATTACACCCATTTAAAAGAGGTATGGTTTGACTTATCTGCTACATCCAATTGGAAAGCCCCAGCGAATTTATATTGGATCTGTGGTAAGAAAGCATATTCAGAGTTACCACAAGATTGGGAAGGGGCATGTGTATTGGGTATGCTCAAACCATCCTTCTTCCTGTTGCCAATTGAGACAGGAGAGACCTTGGGAGTTAAGGCTTATGATGTAAATCATAAAAGGGAGAAAGCATCCTTGAATATAGGTAGCTGGGAAGATGATGAGTGGCCTCCCCAACGCATTATTAATTATTATGGACCTGCTACTTGGGCAGAAGATGATACCTATGGATATAGAACCCCAATATATATGCTCAACCGTATTATAAGACTACAGGCGGTGGTTGAGATTATCACTAATGAGACAGTTTAAGCACTTAATCTTCTAGCTAAGCAAAATACTCGGATGAGATCAAATAGATTAGCTCTGAACTACCTATTAGCAGTAGCGGGAGGTGTATGCGGAAAGTTTAATCTCAGCAACTATTGTGGCTAAACTTACAAGCCACGTGGTTAAACTGACACATGTACCGACTCAGGTCTGGAATGGGTATAATCCTAGTAGTTGGTTTGGAAGTTGGTATGAGCAGCTTGGCGGGATTAAGGCGTTAGAAGGAGGAGTAGTATTTATTATATTCTTATGTCTCTTTCTGCCCTGCCTAATTCCATTAGTGGTCAGATCTATACGTAGTATCATAGAGAGTACTATAGAAAGAAAGACAGCTGCTCATGTAATGGCTGTCTATAGATATGAATCCCTAGCCCAAAGAGAACATATTCAGGATGAGGAATGTTGAAGGAGTTTGTGATGATGCTAAGATGCTTACAAGGTCTGTTCTGGTCCATGGCTACTTGAGAGGTGTTGGTAAACTATGATTGGTGATGCATCTGGAATAATTTTGTATCAGAGGTATCAAAGGGGGGAATGTGATGGAATTTTGGTGAAATGTAAATTTAGTAGGCCGAGATTTCCACGTGGCATATGTGTATGTTGTATCAGTTAGTTACACATAGCTAAGATACTGTCATCAATGTACTGAGCATGTGCAGGAATGCAGGAACTGAAATCACATTCCTTTCTCCTTTGTTTCGGGTGAGCCATGTGGGCTGCCCATATAAGGAAATCCAAATCATTTTCAGAATCAGCATACTCCATATACGAACATATGTCAAAATCATCCAAATTGGTCCATTGGTTCAAAAGATAGATCGAAGTCCTTTGTGACCAAATGAAGCATGGCTTTTCTTCCCAAAACCAGTTCCACAGAGTCTTCTATCCTGGAGATAATTAGGAAGTAATCCAATTATCTCCAAAGACAGAGGCAATACTCACACTAGCACCTACACAGATACACAGATGCCCATACACAGATGCCCACACTGGCACCTACACACAGATGCCCACACTGGCACCTACACACAGATGCCCACACTGGCACCTACACACAGATACCCACACTGGCACCTACACACAGATACCCACACTGGCACCTACACACAGATACTCACTGTAACGGATCACCTGGCACCCCGACTAGGTACATCAGTTGAAGGATGCTCCTAGCGCTTCCTGAGGGCTCCAAGCACTCCAGCCGACACCATAACCACCGTAGACTCCTTCAGAGAGCAAGACAGGAACAAGCTCTTACAAGAGCTTAGCAGTGAATATAGCAATAGAGTATGCAGAGCATAGCAATCCCTTGTAGCAGATTCCCCTAATAAGAGACGGCACTCCAAATTGAGGGTGAAGTAGAACTGACTGTACTGGCACATACAACCTCTTTTATTCACATTCTACAAACATAGTACTGCCCACAGAGTTTTGAAGAACAACCAATCAACACATTACAACACAGCTAACACTCCCATTCATTGCATCAGAAATCCTCCCCTCTGCCTGTGATACAATTATCTCAACACAATAGACTAACTTAATTATCACAGACAGGAAAATACAGTATTATAAAATATATCACAGGGACCCCAAAACATGCAATAACCCCATAAATATATCCCTGAACCAGGGGATCTGGGTGAATCACATATCCAAAATTCACCCAGATCCGTTCAGTAGTTTGAAAGATATGGTTTAATGCAGATTTCATATACAGGCTATATGAAAAATAATTACTGTTAAATGTGTCCCCTGTTCTGTAGTTTAAAACTACTGAACGATGTCTCTGTGCACCAAACACCGGCGAGATGGCACCGTGTAGAAAAATCAAAACAGTGTCTGTGAGTTAAAATGGCCGCCATCCATTGTTCTCACCATGTGCCTCTGATACATGAAATGCTGGGGAGCAAAATCCAGAGAGCGTAGCAGGAACAAATCCAAGCTCTTACAAGAGCTTACTGGGGAGTAAGTGATTATAGCAATCCCCAGAGTGTAGGTATCCCTTCCCCCAAGCATGAGCCAAGGCTTCAAGAAAGGTGCAAGTAGATCTGCTTTATTGAGGGCTACCTGCCCGGTATTTATGCAAGTGTCCACCAGGTGGACACTCCCCTAGGGGACCTGATGGAACAATGGGACACATATTGGATATTAGCCAATCACAGACAATACAAACAAAACACTCCCACAGTAACATCACAATCCCTCCTCTCTATCCTGGAGATAATTGGGAAGTAATCAAATTATCTCCCAGGACAGAGGCAAAACTCCATTAACCACATGGTTACAAAAAGACATAAAATTACACAATGTTACTGCATAAAACCTATGCATGCAACATATCCCCAGATAGCTTAGATCTGAGCGCACATTATTACCGGATGGTGCTCAGATCACATACATACAGTTTGTAACGGAGCTCCCTGTACTCCGACCGAGTACCCTCTGTTGATGGATGCTCCTAGCGCTTCCTGAGGACTCCAAGCACTGCAGCAGACACCGCAGACTCCGCAACCACTGTAGCTTGACTGGAGTCTCACCGTCTTCCTTCCACTCCGGATCAGCTTCTGTCCTCCAGGACCGTGTGGGTAAGACCTCTTCCTTCCACCCTGTATGAACCTCCAGCATCCAGGACTGTGTGGTGAAAACCTCTCCTCCAAGGAGAGCATGTCAGGAACAAGCTCTTAAAAGAGCTAAGTGATTCAAGCTCAGGGGAGCATGCAGAACATAGCAATCCCCAATGTGATTATAACAGCTCCCTCCAATAACAAGACAAAACTACATTTAGAGAGATATAGAAGAACTGTCTAAACCATTATTTCCCTTGGGAGCAGCCCATAGGGTCACCACAATAACATTGTTGTGAAACCTCAATAAAATCACAAACAGTCAAACCATAGCAGGCAACACACAGTGACTTATCACAACACAATGGCACATTTTTAAAGGGTGGGGGAGACAATATTTAACAGTAAATATCTCACCTGCCTGCAGAATTAGCAATATGCAAATCTACCCGAATATGCAAATGAACCAGTCTTGCAATTCAGGTAGTGCATATTGCTGTTGCTACCAACAGAGGGCACTAGACCAGCTCCATAGCCAAACCCACCTAGTTGGTAGCAAACCTCAGCAATACAAGAGAGCAGGCAATACATTACACAGTACACACACACACACTATAAGCAATTACATTACACACACCCTGCACCTATAATGGGTACAGGGTGACTAAAACATAGGATAAATAAAGCAGCCCACATAAATAGTCTGTCTGAAGGTAGACTAGGGGCTTTAAAGCCAGATACATGAAAGAGTCATAGTCACAGGGGAGGAGGCTGGCAAGTAGGCCTCTCCAGGACCAAGTGGCGAAGGGCACTTCGTCACACAGTTCAATCGCCATGGAGCCAAAGTCTTTCTCATAGTCTTTCATTATACGAATGGGCTCCATGGCATAGCTATCTGGGGTTGCACTACTCACATACTGAAAGTCCCGAACGCCCCGGCAGAAATACACAAATAAACCTTTCTGCGGGGGAAAATACCGCTATCAGCACAGGGGCCATAGTCGGAATGCAGGAGGCCAGCCAGTAGTCCCCTCCAGGCACAATTGGCGAAGGGCACTTCGTCACACTGTACATTATACACAGTGAGTTTTATTGCTGGGGAGCTCTGTGATACACACACTGTACATTATACACAGTGAGTTTTATTGCTGGGGAGCTCTGTGATACACACACTGTACATTATACATAGTGAGTTTTATTGGTGGGGAGCTCTGTGATTCACACACTGTACATTATACACAGTGAGTTTTATTGCTGGGGAGCTCTGTGATACACACACTGTATATTATACACAGTGAGTTGTATTGGTGGAGCTCTGTGATACACACACACACTGTACATTATACACAGTGAGTTTTATTGGTGGGGAGCTCTGTGATACACACACTGTACATTACACACAGTGAGTTTTATTGGTGGAGCTCTGTGATACACACACTGTACATTATACACAGTGAGTTTTATTGCTGGGGAGCTCTGTGATACACACACTGTACATTATACACAGTGAGTTTTATTGCTGGGGAGCTCTGTGATACACACACTGTACATTATACATAGTGAGTTTTATTGGTGGGGAGCTCTGTGATTCACACACTGTACATTATACACAGTGAGTTTTATTGCTGGGGAGCTCTGTGATACACACACTGTATATTATACACAGTGAGTTGTATTGGTGGAGCTCTGTGATACACACACACACTGTACATTATACACAGTGAGTTTTATTGGTGGGGAGCTCTGTGATACACACACACTGTACATTATACACAGTGAGTTTTATTGGTGGAGCTCTGTGATTCACACACACACTGTACATTATACACAGTGAGTTTTATTGCTGGGGAGCTCTGTGATTCACACACTGTACATTATACACAGTGAGTTTTATTGGTGGAGCTCTGTGATTCACACACTGTACATTATACACCGTGAGTTTTATTGGTGGGGAGCTCTGTGATACACACACACTGTACATTATACACAGTGAGTTTTATTGGTGGAGCTCTGTGATTCACACACACACTGTACATTATACACAGTGAGTTTTATTGCTGGGGAGCTCTGTGATTCACACACTGTACATTATACACAGTGAGTTTTATTGGTGGAGCTCTGTGATTCACACACTGTACATTATACACCGTGAGTTTTATTGGTGGGGAGCTCTGTGATACACACACACTGTACATTATACACAGTGAGTTTTATTGGTGGAGCTCTGTGATTCACACACACACTGTACATTATACACAGTGAGTTTTATTGCTGGGGAGCTCTGTGATTCACATACTGTACATTATACACAGTGAGTTTTATTGGTGGAGCTCTGTGATTCACACACACACTGTTCATTATACACAGTGAGTTTTATTGGTGGGGAGCTCTGTGATACACACACACTGTACATTATACACAGTGAGTTTTATTGGTGGAGCTCTGTGATTCACACACACACTGTACATTATACACAGTGAGTTTTATTGCTGGGGAGCTCTGTGATTCACATACTGTACATTATACACAGTGAGTTTTATTGGTGGAGCTCTGTGATTCACACACACACTGTTCATTATACACAGTGAGTTTTATTGGTGGAGCTCTGTGATTCACACACTGTACATTATACACAGTGAGTTTTATTGGTGGAGCTCTGTGATTCACACACTGTACATTATACACAGTGAGTTTTATTGGTGTATATAAGGAGTATATATTTTTTATTTTAATTTTCCTGGCTATGATCAGTCAGTGTTTATTCATTGGGAGCACTGGGCTGAACTCATTGTCTAGACGGTTTTCTTTGAAGCAATAACCAAGAGTACAAAGATGGCTGCCAGGCAGCACTGAGACACTCTGCGGGTGTACCAACATGGAGGTGATACCGGAAGTTGTAATTAACATGCGCATCCTGGAGTAGTAAACGGCCAGGGGTTGCCACGGTAACGGACAGACTTTCCCAGCATCTCTATGGTTTTACTGGTTGGAGGACCGACTGGAACGGAAACTGGCTTGCTCTCCCTTTAACTCTATGGTTTTAACGGCTGGAGGACCGAGCAGAGAGCAGGGTGAGAGTCTGACTGTAAATATTATATAATAATAATAATAAAATAATAATAAATGTAATGTAATAATAATAAATATAATATAATAATAATAAACTGATTATAACATGGGGTGAGATATAATATAAACTGATTATAACATGGGGTGAGATATAATATAAACTGATTATAACATGGGGAGAGATATAATATAATAATATAAACTGATTATAACATGGGGTGAGATATAATATAAACTGATTATAACATGGGGAGAAATATAATATAAACTGATTATAACATGGGGTGAGATATAATATAAACTGATTATAACATGGGGAGAGATATAATATAATAATATTAACTGATTATAACATGGGGTGAGATATAATATAAACTGATTATAACATGGGGTGAGATATAATAATAAACTGATTATAACATGGGGAGAGATATAATATAATAATATAAACTGATTATAACATGGGGTGAGATATAATATAAACTGATTATAACATGGGGAGAAATATAATATAAACTGATTATAACATGGGGTGAAATATAATATAAACTGATTATAACATGGGGTGAGATATAATATAAACTGATTATAACATGGGGAGAGATATAATATAATAATATTAACTGATTATAACATGGGGTGAGATATAATATAAACTGATTATAACATGGGGTGAGATATAATATAAACTGATTATAACATGGGGAGAGATATAATATAATAATATTAACTGATTATAACATGGGGTGAGATATAATAATATAAACTGATTATAACATGGGGCGAGATATAATATAAACTGATTATAACATGGGGTGAGATATAATATAATAATATAAACTGATTATAACATGGGGTGAGATATAATATAATAATATAAACTGATTATAACATGGGGTGAGATATAATATAATAATATAAACTGATTATAACATGGGGTGAGATGATTATAACATGGGGTGAGATATAATAATAATACTGATTATAACATGGGGTGAGAGATATAATATAATAATATAAACTGATTATAACATGGGGTGAGATATAATATAAACTGATTATAACATGGGGAGAGATATAATATAAACTGATTATAACATGGGGTGAGATATAATATAATAATATAAACTGATTATAACATGGGGTGAGATATAATATAAACTGATTATAACATGGGGAGAGATATAATATAATAATATAAACTGATTATAACATGGGGTGAGATATAATATAATAAACTGAATTATAACATGGGGAATATAATATAATAGAGATATAATATAATATAAGCTGATTATAACATGGGGAGAGATTATAACATGATATAATATATATTAAACTGAGTTATAACATGGGGTGAGTGATATAATATATAACTGATTATAACATGGGGCGAGATATAATATAAACTGATTATAACATGGGGTGAGATATAATATAATAATATAAACTGATTATAACATGGGGTGAGATATAATATAATAATATAAACTGATTATAACATGGGGTGAGATATAATATAATAATATAAACTGATTATAACATGGGGTGAGATATTATAATAATATAAACTGATTATAACATGGGGTGAGATATAATATAATAATATAAACTGATTATAACATGAGGGTGAGTATAATATAATAATATAAACTGATTATAACATGGGGAGAGATATAATATAATAATATAAACTGATTATAACATGGGGTGAGATATAATATAAACTGATTATAACATGGGGAGAGATATAATATAATAATATAAACTGATTATAACATGGGGTGAGATATAATAATAATATAAACTGATTATAACATGGGGAGAGATATAATATAAACTGATTATAACATGGGGTGAGATATATATATAATACTGATTATAACATGGGGAGAGATATAATATAAACTGATTATAACATATAAACTGATTATAACATGGGGAGAGATATAATATAAACTGATTATAACATGGGGTGAGAGGGGTGAGATATAATATAAACTGATTATAACATGGGGTGAGATATAATATAATAATATAAACTGATTATAACATGGGTGAGATATAATATAATAATATAAACTGATTATAACATGGGGTGAGATATTATATAAACTGATTATAACATGGGGTGAGATATTATATAAACTGATTATAACATGGGGAGAGATATAATATAAACTGATTATAACATGGGGTGAGATATAATATAATAATATAAACTGATTATAACATGGGGTGAGATATTATATAAACTGATTATAACATGGGGTGAGATATAATATAAACTGATTATAACATGGGGTGAGATATAATATAAACGGATTATAACATGGGGTGAGATATAATATAATATAATAATATAAACTGATTATAACATGGGGTGAGATATAATATAATAATATAAACTGATTATAACATGGGGTGAGATATAATATAATAATATAAACTGATTATAACATGGGGTGAGATATACTATAATAATATAAACTGATTATAACATGGGGTGAGATATACTATAATAATATAAACTGATTATAACATGGGGTGAGATATACTATAATAATATAAACTGATTATAACATGGGGAGAGATATAATATAATAATATAAACTGATTATAACATGGGGAGAGATATAATATAAACTGATTATAACATGGGGAGAGATATAATATAATATAATAATATAAACTGATTATAACATGGGGTGAGATATAATATAATAATATAAACTGATTATAACATGGGGAGAGATATAATATAATCATATAAACTGATTATAACATGGGGAGAGATATAATATAATAATATAAACTGATTATAACATGGGGAGAGATATAATAATATAAACTGATTATAACATGGGGAGAGATATAATATAATAATATAAACTGATTATAACATGGGGTGAGATATAATAATATAAACTGATTATAACATGGGGTGAGATATAATATAATAATATAAACTGATTATAACATGGGGTGAGATATAATATAAACTGATTATAACATGGGGAGAGATATAATATAATAATATAAACTGATTATAACATGGGGAGAGATATAATAATATAAACTGATTATAACATGGGGAGAGATATAATATAATAATATAAACTGATTATAACATGGGGAGAGATATAATAACATAAACTGATTATAACATGGGGTGAGATATAATATAATAATATAAACTGATTATAACATGGGGAGAGATATAATATAATAATATAAACTGATTATAACATGGGGAGAGATATAATATAAACTGATTATAACATGGGGAGAGATATAATATAATAATATAAACTGATTATAACATGGGGAGAGATATAATATAAACTGATTATAACATGGGGAGAGATATATAATAATATAAACTGATTATAACATGGGGAGATATATAATAATATAAACTGATTATAACATGGGGAGAGATATAATATAATAATATAAACTGATTATAACATGGGGTGAGATATAATATAATAATATAAACTGATTATAACATGTGGTGAGATATAATATAATAATATAAACTGATTATAACATGGGGAGAGATATAATATAAACTGATTATAACATGGGGAGAGATATAATATAATAATATAAACTGATTATAACATGGGGTGAGATATAATATAAACTGATTATAACATCTCACTCCATGTTATAATCCGTTTATATTACATTACTGTAGCGGAATAGACACCAGCTACGTTTATTCCCTTATTTGGCTGGCGTACCCCCCTGTTACAGTACTGTGTCTTTTCCCCTATTCTTTCGAGTGGTTACTCTTTGGCCGTTCGGGAGATTTCATCCAAACAGGATCCATTCGTCTCACGAACGAGGACCAGCTCTGTGCCCCATTAGAACGTTGACACCAGCCCCTTAAGTGTGAAAACTGCAAGGGAAACAATAAATGAGTGCTTCCCCTGGGTTGCCGGCATTTAGTATATAACCGAACACGTGGCAGAGAGAATGGCGGCGATCTTGTCTCCCGAATGAGGGCAGCGTTACTTGGTCGTCGAGTGCCTGGAATTCTTTTTGGCCAGGCACTCGTGCGAACATCGGTAAACTTTCGACCGCTGCCCGTTCCTGTTCCCAACCACCTACACGAACGGCGTTCGGGAGATTTGTATTACCGAACAGGGGGAGCATTCGTATCCTGAATGCTATAGATTCCCTTGTATGGTTTTCGCACAGGAACCTCACGAACAGAGACCGGCCAGGACACCTATTTCTCTAGAACTATTTTGGGCTAGCGCCTCGTGTCTGGTCGGTCAAAACCTCATTACGATGGCATTCCCATTCTGCTGAACTGATCTGAGTGATTCTTGGATATGTTGGTCACTCAGATCAGGGCTATCGGGGAATGTACTGTTTGTGGGGTTTCTATGTATGGTTGGGGTACAGGATATTTTGTGGATTTTCTGTGCCTGAGAGATAATTAAATTACAGGAGTTTACTCAGGCAATTAGCTCTCAGGCACAGAGGATCTTGGGATTGAAACCCCTGCATTTTCTGCTTGTGAAACCCCTTGCATGCTACTGGGCATAAAAGCCGTGTATATGTCAATAAAATTCAGATATACCCCCAGAGCTGTGTGTTGCCCAGTTGCTGGGGAGGAGGTGGGATATTCTTGGATTATTTTACTGTGCCTAGTAGAGTCCCTGCTAGGACTATGGCTCCGCTACAATTACCCCATGTTATGAGTTTATATTATAGTTTATCTCACCCCATGTTATAATCAGTTTATATTATAGTTTATCTCACCCCCATATATAAACTATAATATAAACATTACAATATATAAACTCATTACAACATGAGGTAATGTAATATAAACGTATTATAATATATTGGGGAATTTAATATAAACCCATTATAACATGGGGTAATGTGATATAAACTCATAACATGGGATAATAATAATGGGATTGGGGCAGATTGGAAGAGGTCACCAGTAATATTAATCTCTGCATTGTGGGGAGGGAAAGAAGTGGGGTTATTGGGGACTCGTGTTTCTGCCAGTTTAGGCTTGTGAGGATTGTGGTAATTATTACTGTTTTATTTTTATGCCTTTATATTGTCACTTTACAGTTTTGCCTAATGCTTATAATGCCAATTGTTGGTCTATTAACCCCTTCAGGACGGTTCAGGACTGTCCTCGGCATTTTTGCGTTGTCGACCGAGGACGGTCCTGAACCGTCCTAATGGAAAACGGGCGGCGGGAGCGATCGGAGATCACTTCAGCCAAAATCCTGTTGTTACTATCTGCCCGGCATCCCAGACAGATAGTAACAGCCAATTGCGGCATGTGAGCGATCCGCGTTTAGAGCCGCTTAGAATAGGGCGTAATAGTCCGCCCTCCGGTTTTAAGGGGTTAAAGTATTTGCATAGCTTTCTTTGTTGTTTCTAGTGTGCATTCTCTTTGATATCATTTATGGTTGTTTGGTACTTGAAGGAGTAACTGTGAGTAATAGCACCAAGTGGTATATTTTTTTCTATATATTCTCTCCATTCGGTGTTATTGTGATTGTAATGTAAACTCATTATAATATATAGAAACTTATTATAACATAGGGGAATGTAGTATAAATTCATTATAACATGGGGTAATGTTACCATTATAACATGGGGTAATGTGATATAAACTCATAATATATAGAAACTTATTATAACATAGGGGAATGTAATATAAATTCATTATAACATGGGGTAATGTTACCATTATAACATGGGGTAATGTGATATAAACTCATAATATATAGAAACTTATTATAACATGGGGTAATGTGATGTAAACTTATACTAAAGAGACATATATAACATAGAAAATCATTATAACATATGGGAATTTAATATAAACTCATAACATGGGATTGGAGCAGATTGGAAGAGATCACCAGTAATATTAATCTCCGCATTGGGGGGAGGGACAGAAACTTTAAAAGAATTACAGGGGCGGCCAGGAGTCCCTCTAACATTGGACGTACAGGTTTGGCTGCTTTGAGCTTGTGGTCACCGAATTTGTGTTTTGTTGGTATTCTGTTTAGCACATTGACCTTTTCTTTCTTCCCAGATGTCCCAGGACAGACCGTACATTGCCAGAATGTATGAGGAAGACGGAGCACTTGTCCCTGCCTCTTCTGCCCCGCAGCCCTTCACTGTGGGCCCAGATTTAATGGCCCCTCACCCACTACTAGACATTTCAATAACGCCTGACAAAGGAGGAGGAATCCTGCGGAGAGAAAGCTCCCATCGCAGACACAGCAGGAGGCAGGTAATCATAATGAGTGGGTATCCCTTAAAGGGACACGACAGCCTGCAGATCACCTGGTTTCAATTTATTACAATACAGACACCTGGTGGTAACTTACTGCTCAAGCAGAGACAAAAATCTAAACACAGATAGGAGCCCACCAATTGTATTTTTATTTTAATGGAGTCTCTAGTGTGCTGTTGAAATGAGGAAGTCTGTGAAATCAGGCACGGCACTCCCATTATGGGAAATTAGGCTGTGAATTTCTGAAATAAGTAACTATGGTTGAAAGAGACTTGTTCCCCTTGTTTCAAGGTGCGCTTTGATGTCAGCAATCAATCCAAAAACAGGACAAATGTCCAGATAGCTGAGAGGCCATCTCTGGGGCCCCTGGAGTTACCCAGAATGCATAGCACAGAAGCCCTGAAGCAGGAGGTGGAGAGAGAATCTGAACAGGAGTTTGATGCAGAGAGCGCGTTGCGCAATCAGCTGGGCCGGTCATTCAAAGCGAGGCGCAGTGTGGACAGCAAGGCGGCCAAAGGTGAGCACAGGACAAATTTAATGACGTTGTAACTAAAGGTATTCCATGTTCTGATGACGTTTTCCTCTCTTGGCAGCTCTCAATGTGTGTCGCGTGCAGAATCTTTATCAAGGCCTGGTCAGTGTAGAACCTCCTGCAGAACAAATACAAAGACTGACTGAGAAGCCAAGGAAAGCAGAGCTTAAACATGTGAGTACCAGAACTTCAGCTCCTATTACTAACTGCTAACAAAGATCTCCACCACTTCAACACTCTCCCCAGGTGCTGCAGAGCTCTATCCTTTACAGCCCACCCTAGAGTGCCATCTGCCGTCTCCTGCTCACAGAGATCAGATGCAGCGCGGGGACCTGGTGGGAGCCATTTAAATGTTAAACTATGCTACAACGGTTTGACAGGTTACGCCGGACTCCTGCCACCATAATCACTAGAGCAGGCTGTAGTTGTTATGGTGCTTTGTGTGTTCCTTTAACCCTCTGCCCAGTCGATGATGAACTCCACCATCATAAAACTGGCATTTAGATACATCCTAACCAGTGGTAAAATAGTATAATACTGTATATGATCTAACCCTCTCTGTATTGCCGTGTTTCCTCTAATCACTGCTATGTTATACTATTTACAGTGAGGGGAAAAAGTATTTTCAAACATTTGTCCACTGACAAAGAAATGATGCGTCTATAATTTTAATGGTAGGTGTATCTTAACAGCATGTCATTGAGTGCTCGTTACCTGGATAAAAGACACCTGTCCACAGAAGCAGTCAATCAGATTCCAAACTCTCCACCATGGCCTGTCCAAGGATGTCAGGGTCAAGATTGTAGACCTACACAACGCTGGAATTGGCTACAAGACCATCGCCAAGCAGTGTCGTGAGAAGGTGACGACAGTTTGTGCGATTATTCGCAAATGGAAGAAACACAAAATAACTGTCAGTCTCCCTCGGTTTGGTGCTCCATGCAAAATCTCACCTTGTGGAGTTTCAATGATCATGAGAACGATGAGGAATCAGCCCAGAGCTACACGGGAGGATCTTGTTAATGACCTCAAGGCAGATGGGACCATAGTCACCAAGTAAACAATTGGTAACACACTACTCGAATCGTAGGACTGAAATCCTGCAGAGCCCGCAAGGTCCCCCTGCTCAAGAAAGCACAAGTACAGGCCCGTCTGAAGTTTGCCAATGAACATCTGAATGATTCCGAGGAGAACTGGGTGAAAGTGTTGTGGTGAGATGAGACCATAATCGAGCTCTTTGGCATCAACTCAACTCGCCATGTTTGGAGGAGGAGAAATGTTGCCCATGACCCCAAGAACACCATCCCCACTGTCAAACATGGAGGTGGAAAAATTATGCTTTGGGGGTATTTTTCTGCTAAGGGGACAGGACAACTGCACCGCATCAAAGTGACGATGGACGGGGCCATGTACCATCAAATCTTGGGTGAGAACCTCCTTCCCTCGGCCAGGGCATTGAAAATGGGTCGTGGGTGGGTATTCCAGCATGAAAATGGCCCAAAACACAACCAAAGCAACAAAGGAGTGGCTTAAGAAGAAGCACATTAAGGTCCTGGAATGGCCTAGCCAGTCTCCAGACCTTATTCACATAGAAAATCTGTGGACGGAGATGAAGGTTCGAGTTGCCAAGCATCAAGAAACATCTGACCTCTGTGATTGCCAACAAGGGTTTTGCCACCGAGTACTAAGTCAAAGGGGTCAGATACTTATTTCACTCATTGACATGCAAATCAATTTATAACTTTTTGACATGCGTTTTTCTGGAATTTTTTTTTTTTTTGTTATTCTGTCTCTCGCTGTTTAAAATACATCTACCATTAAAATTATAGACTAATCATTTCTTTGTCATTGGACAAACGTTCAAAATCAGCAGGGGATCAAGTACCTTCCTTCCCTGTATCTGTCTGTATTGCCATGTTTCCTCTAATCACTGTTATACTATATACCTTCCTTCCCTCTATCTGTCTGTATTGCCATGTTCCCTCTAATCACTGTTATACTATATACCTTTCTTCCCTCTATCTGTCTGTATTGATGTGTTCTATCATTCCAGGTCACTCCTATGGAAGGCCCAGATCTGTTTGCCTTCTACAAGCCCAGTGAATGTCACACTGAAACTCCTTACCTCAATGTGGATGGACTACCTGCGCTCACTGCTCTCCCCCATTCAAGGCCTCCACGGTGCTCTTTTGATATGGTTTACAAGCTGGGAGAATGGGCATCCTAGCTGCTATCACTGGATCACAGAGCTAGCACTCATAGCGACATTGTAACTTTACTCTAGACTTTTCAATTAAAGATTATTTAACCTGCATCATAGCGTGTACATTGCACGGCATCATGTACATTAACATGGAATGCTATAGCTGGGCAGTATTGTGTAACGTGTACAGTGTCATAGAATGATGTAGTTGGGCGGTAACGTGTACAATGTCATAGAATGCTATAGCTGGGCAGTAACGTGTACAATGTCATGGGATGCTATAGCTGGGCAGTAACGTGTACAATGTCATGGGATGCTATAGCTGGGCAGTAACGTGTACAATGTCATGGGATGCTATAGCTGGGCGGTAACGTGTACAATGTCATAGAATGCTATAGCTGGGCAGTAACGTGTACAATGTCATGGGATGCTATAGCTGGGCGGTAACTTGTACAATGCCATAGAATTCGCAGTAGGGTCATTCTTACAGCTGTAGCAGGATTTCTGGTTTGGGACCAGTGAATCACCTCAGCCCTCGCATCACGCCCAAAATTCTGGTTCTTGCTTTCAAATCTCTACATAATGCTGCTCCCACCTATCTGTCCTCCCTTATACACAAGTATGTCCCGTCTAGGCCCTTACGATCTGCTGAAGACTTACGTCTGTCTTCTGCCCGTACTCCCACCTCTGATGCTCGCCTTCAAGATTTCTCGAGAGCTGCACCGTTCCTGTGGAACTCACTTCCCTCCTCCATTAGATGCTCACCCAGTCTCCACTCCTTCAAAAAATCGTTAAAAACCCACTTCTTCATAAAAGCGTATCAATTAACCCCTTAAGGACGCATGACATGTGTGACATGTCATGATTCCCTTTTATTCCAGAAGTTTGGTCCTTAAGGGGTTAAACTGTTAATAGCTCCTGACTGATTCCTCTTCTGCAACTGTCACTAGTCTAATACAATCCTTACCTTTATGTGTCACTTTACCCCATTCCCTCTAGCATGTAAGCTCATTGAGCAGGGCCCTCAACCCCTCTGTTCCTGTGTGTCCAACTTGTCTGGTTACAACTACATGTCTGTTCGTCCACCCATTGTAAAGCGCTGCGGAATTTGACGCCGCTCTATAAATATCATAATAATAATAATAACATGAAGTCCTGGGGTGTGACTTACTGGTTACTGATTGTCATATGAATTTAACCCACTTGTGAGAATGATTAACTGAAAATATTCCTTTTGGGGTGAAATTATGAATTTTATTTTTTTACTTTTAATTTATTCATTTTATAAGACATGTATAAGATCTGTAAAAGCTATTTTATTGCAAAAAAAATAAAACTATGTATCTATATTTATATATCCTTATTTGCGTAGATTTATATTATTAAAGGAACACTCCAGGCCACACAGTAGGTTCACTGTGTAGGTTAGGTTACAGTTAATTATACTGGGTGGGTTTATATTATTAAAGGGACACTCCAGGCTCCCACACACGTTAGATGCACTGTGTAGGTTAGGTTACAGTTAGTTATACCGGGTGGGTTTATATTATTAAAGGGACACTCCAGGCTCCCTCACACGTTAGATGCACTGTGCAGGTTAGGTTACAGTTAATTATACTGGGTGGGTTTATATTATTAAAGGGACACTCCAGGCTCCCACACACGTTAGATGCACTGTGTAGGTTAGGTTACAGTTAGTTACACTGGGTGGGTTTATATTATTAAAGGGACACTCCAGGCTCCCCCACACGTTAGATGCACTGTGTAGGTTAGGTTACAGTTATATTGGGTGGGTTTATATTATTAAAAGGACACTCCAGGCTCCCACACATGTTAGGTGCACTGTGTAGGTTAGGTTACAGTTAGTTATACTGGGTGGGTTTATATTATTAAAGGGACACTCCAGGCTCCCACACATGTTAGGTGCACTGTGTAGGTTAGGTTACAGTTAGTTATACTGGGTGGGTTTATATTATTAAAGGGACACTCCAGGCTCCCACACATGTTAGGTGCACTGTGTAGGTTACTGTAACGAATGCTGGTATTTCACATACCCGTTCGTTCGCTTCCTCTCGTACTGCTAGGTACTCGGTTATTAAAGCTCGCAGTTCGGGTGCTGATTCGTACGTTCTTCAGAATAAAAATACAGCATACAAGTAAATCCAGCGGGTAATCAGATGTATACCCAAACATCAGCCTAGACTAGATGGAGGGTACAACAGGAATGTTTTATTCAGGCCAGATGACCGGCTTTTATGCAAGTCAAGAATACATTATACACGCCCACAGAAACTCCCACACACGCCCACTAAATTACTGAGGATTATCATGGTTTTTCCCATTTATCGCCTGGCCATTCGGTCAATACCATTCTTCTGGCCTACTACCACCGTCCTATTTGACAACCGAACAAAGTACCGAACACACCAATAACCCCTGTTCACACCTCCACAAATTGCAATGACATGAACGTTCCAAGAGGTCGGCTGGGTGGCCGCCGTTCGTATGTGTGAACACGTGGCGCCGGCCATCTTGGAATTCGAATAGAGACAAGTGTTTGGTTGTCGAGCCACTCGACAGCGCGAACACTGCTGGAACTTCCACCTTCTGTTATATTTGTGGAGACTCAAGTGAACAGAGTGGCGTTCCAGGGGAGCAAACTCCCGAACCAGATACCCATAACGAACATACACACGAACAGTTTTGTATTAGTTTTTCATGTATTTTATACTCCCGAAAGAGACCGACCGCACAGCCTAATTTCATGGAACCTTTTTGGCAGGGGCCTCGTGTGCGATCTGTCTAAACTATACCCCGGTGGCGTTTTTGGCTGCGTTCTTGGGATCTGAGCGCTTTTCGGATATATTGGGAGCTCAGACCTAGGCTATCCGAGGATATAGGACTTGAGGGGAAATTTAAATTTGGGGTGATGAATATTGTACATGTCCTAGACCTGAGAGTTAATGTAATTATGTTGTATATTTTGTCTGTCTACTCTCGTCCAGTGGGGAATACCCCTGGAATATGTGTTTGGAAACCCCTTGCGTGGGGATTCTCATAAAAGGCTGTGTGTGGCTCCATTAAAATCAGTTCTACCCCCAGAGCTGAGTGTCGTCCAGTTGCTGGGGAGGTGGTGGAAGATTCTTGGATTACTTTGCTGTGTTTGGCTGTTCCCTTGGAGTATTCTACTTTTTCCTGAGTGCATCTTGGGAGTAACCAGCGGAGGAGAGTCCCTGCTAGAACTAGCACTCCGCTACAGCAGAAGTCCAATACCTGGGACACCGGGTGGGGTGTGGAAGCAACTAGGGATCGACCGATATTGATTTTTTAGAGCCGAGACCGATATTCTGTGAACTTTCAGGCCGATAGCCGATATAATTTGCCGATATTCTGTACATTTACCATTTTGGAAAATAAAAACTATTTCTAAAGGTAAATGCACAAAATATACATGCCACGTGTAGTGGATGCAGTGTGACAGGGGAGCTGTGTGTGTTTGTGTAGTGTGTGTGTAGTGGATGTAGTGTGTGTGTTGTGGATGCAGTGTGTGTTTGTGTAGTGTGTGTGGAGGATGCAATGTGTGTTTGTGTAGTGGATGCAGTGTGTATTTGTCTAGTGTGTGTAGTGGATGCAGTGTGTATAAGTGTAGTGTGTATATAATAAAAGCAGAGTGTTTGTGTAGTGTGTGGGTAGTGTGCGTAAAGTGAATGCTGTATATACTAAATGCAAAGTGTGTGTGTATATAATGAATGCAGAGTGTGTGTGTATTTGTGTAGTGTGTGTATAGTGAATGTAGTGTGTTTATATAATGCAGAGTGTTTGTGTTTGTATAGTGTGTATATAATGCAGTGTGTTTGTGTAGTGAGCATTATAGAAACACACTACACAAACACACTGCATTATATACACACACTACACACACACACACACACTGCATTATATAAACACACACACTGCATTATATACACACTGCACAAACACACTACACAAACACACACTGAATTATATAAACACACTACACAAACACACTGCATTATATACCCACACTACACAAACTTACACTGCATTATATAAACACACTACACAAACACACACTGCATTATATACACAGTGTGTTTGTATAGTGTGTGTGTGTGTTTGTATAGTGTGTGTATATAATGCAGTGTGTGTGTTTGTATAGTGTGTGTATATAATGCAGTGTATTTGTGTACATTGTATACAAACACACACACACACTATACAAACACACACACTGCATTATATACACAGTGTGTTTGTATAGTGTGTGTATATAATGCAGTGTATTTGTGTGCATTGTATACAAACACACACTATACAAACACACACACTGCATTATATACACAGTGTGTTTGTGTAGTGTATGTGTATATAATGGAGTGTGTGAGGGGGCATTTTTTATTAAATTATTATTTTATTTTTTTTTATATTTAATTAATTATTATTTTTTGTTGTTGTCCCCCCTCCCTGCTTGTTGCCTGGCCAGGGAGGGGGGATATGACAGTCCCTGGTGGTCCAGTGGTATTGGCTGAGCTGGGGGGGCAGAGAGCAAGCGCTTACTCACCTCCCAGCAGCTCCTCCAGCTCCCCATTGCAACTCTTGAGCGTGATCCATGGCAACGCTCTGACAGCCGCGGGTCTCGCGAGAGTTACACTGGGGAGCTGGAGGAGCTGCTGGGAGGTGAGTAAATGCTTGATGCGCGTCCCCCCAGGACCGCCGGGCTTGTAATGAGCCTGGCGGTCCTAGGAGGTATTATCGGCAATATCGGTATCTGAATTAGCCGATACCGATATTGCTGAGAATACCGAATATCGGCCGATTATATCAGTAAAACCGATAATCGGTCGATCCCTAGAAGCAACGACCCAAACCTGCTAAGATTGAAGCAGTCGCCAATTGGCCCACTGCTTGCACTAAGACCCAAGTATTGGCCTTCCTAGGAACAGCAGGGTATTATAGACGATTTGTGCCTGACTACAGTACTATTGCTAAGACTAACTTGACCAAGAAAAGTTTGCATAGGTAGGTCCTATGGTCTCCCGCCTGTGAAGCTGCATTCCAATCCCTAAAGACAGCGCTAATTCATGCCCCTGTATTGGCTGCCCCAGTCCCTAACAAACGCTGTATTGTCCACACAGACGTTTCCATGGTCGGGCTGGGTGCAGTTCTAAGTCAAGTGGGAGAAGATGGAGAACACCCTGTCGCGTATCTCAGTAGGAAACTGTTACCCCGAGAGGTGAGATACGCGACAGTGGAGAAGGAATGTCTTGCTTTGGTGTGGGCTTTCAAAAAACGAACTCCGTATCTATATGGCCGGGAATTCACTCTGACTGACCACAACCCGTTGGTGTGACTTAACAGGTGACAATGGCAGACTGTTGCGGTGGAGCTTGGCCCTTCAACCCTACAACTTCACCATCCAATGTCGGCCAGGTAAACAAAATGGCAACGCCGACGGGTTGTCTCGACAAACCAAGCTCAGCAACTAAAGAAGAGTCCAGACATCCACAAGTTGACCCGAAAAGGGTCAAGCCGGGTCTGCCGATTATTCCACATGGAGGGAGCACTGTGACAGATACCCTGTCCATGGATTATCGTTTTCTTTTACTTGGTATATGAACAACCCCATACAGACTGAAAAACTTGGTTCGTATACCAAACTATCTACTGAATGGATTGACCTGGCTGACCTCTTTTCACACTTTAGAAAACCACAATTACCAACGTTCTAAGTGGTCGGTTGGGTGCCCGTCGTTTGTATGGTCGAACACGAGGCGGTGGCCATCTTTATTTCACAAACGTGGCCAGCAGTGTTTGGTCGTGAAGTGTATGGAACTAAAATCTGCCACTCGACGGCGCGAACACCGCTGGGACTTCGAGCTCCATATATGTTCGGTTTAATTTCGGATATGTTGGGTGCTCAGATCCGGGAATATAGTATTTAGGGGGTGTGACAGAACCATCTGTCTATCTATTGTGGTGGATTCGTCTATTTCTGCCCCCTTTCGTGTAAATGGCTGTTTATATAGCCCAGCCATACGAATGACTGTTTTCACCGAACAAATTCACCGAACGGATGACCACCCAGGATAAGAAGTGTGCTGCTGGTTAACCTCTTGATCCCAATTAGAACGTTGTGGTTAACCGCAGACACTTCTCAATTAAACCAAATTCAGGGTGGCCGTCGTTCGTATGTCGACCACGAGGCAGCGGCCATTTTAAAACGCACGAAAGCCCAGCGGTGTTTGGCACTGATTCCATGGAACTAAAAACTGACACTTTTTCTGCCGAACACCGCTGAAACAACAGGTCGCCTGGCTGCCTCGACGAAAGCGTACGAACACCGGCCGTTCGGGGGTTTTAAAACACACGAAAGTACTTAACCCAGATAGCCTTCCCATGGAGTCAATCGCATACCGAAAGACTGTAAAGACTTTGACTCCATGGCGATTGAACTATGTGTGTGGGATCTGAGCGCTATTCGCCAATAATATGCCCTCAGATCCAGGCTATCTGGGGATATGTGATGCGAATGGGAAATGTTCGGTTATTTTAAAGTTATGTATTTTTATGTATTTTCTGGTATTGTATTTAAGATGGTGATTTGTCTTTGTCCTGGAGATAATTGAATTACTTCTCAATTATCTCCAGGGCAGAGGGGAGGAAACCATATTGCATTGTGGGAAAAGCTTGTGATTGTACGTCTGAAATGTCCCCATGTCCATCTGTAATTCCAGTCTCCCATTTGGTCCCCTAGGGGAGTGTCCACCAAGTGGGAAACCTGCATAAATACTGGCAGGTAGCCCACAATAAAGCCAGATCCTGTTTGACCCTCAATGCGGAGCTTCTGTCTCGTTATTGGGGGGATTTCTTCTTTGCGCTTAGAGACTGCTGACTGGAACCAAAAGCCGCTTGGTGGATATCGTTGTTCGGCGGCTCGCAGCAGTTCGTGGATTTCCGTTCGGGAGTTTGGAGCCTTTCATGGATTCTGGTCGGGAGATTGCCGCTTCCCCTGTTATTGGTTCATATACTGCAGTCTATGCGAACGGAGTTATTGGTAATGCGAAAGGGGAAGGCTAACTAAACGGCGGTTTCACTTAAAGCAACCATGGAGAAAGAATTCCTGGCCCTAGTATGGGCTTTAAAAAAGTTACAACCATAACCTCTATGGCGTCCCTTCACTTTGATGACAGACCACAACCCCCTTATCTGGTTTAACAGAGTTGCTGGAGATAACACTGCACTGCAGCCCTACAATTCTACCATGAAGTACCGGCCAGGCAAACAGAACGGCAATGCCGATAGGATGTCCAGGCAAATGGAGTTGAAACCATGATTGACCTCCCCGGACATCCCCAAGCCAACCCGGCAGGGTATAGGTGGGTATGCCGCTCCATGGAACTAGGGGAGAGCAATGTGAAGAAAACGACATACTTTGGTCCCTGTTCGTTATTTCATGGTTCGGTAGATAAGTCTACTGAACACCGACCACCCCCCGGCTCATTAAGTTTAAAGAAAACCGCAGGAATTAGTGCTCTTCCTGTGTGCCCGCTGTTCATGTAACCGAGCAACACGTGCTGTAGAAAATGGCTGCCATCCTGTTGCACAAAATGAGGCAGCGGGACTTGGTCGTCCAGTGTCTGGACACTCGACTCCGCGAACACCGATCAACTACGTGAACGGCTGCTTCTTTTCACAGACAAGCAAGGAGAGCACTGTTGGGTAGATTTGTTCGCACGAACCCCGTGAACAAACGCTACCTATGAGCCAGAGTAACCATTCATAGTTTTGTTTTGGGACTTCTGAAATTGACTAACCGCTACCCATGAAACGGTTTTGGGCAAGCTCCTCGTGAGCGGTCGGTCAAAACTCTACCCCGGTGGTGATTCGGCTGTGTTCGTGGGCTCTGAGCACTATTTGGACATCTTGGGCACTCAGATCCAGGCTATCTGGGGATATGACATTTATGGGGGTGCCTATAATATTTATGTGTATTATGTACTTTTCATATTTTGTATTTTATGTCCCACACAGTGACTGCAAGCACAAAGTAGGGACAACTGGGAGGGGGAAATCTGACATGGACAGCCCAGAGCAGGAATAAGGGTACCATCCTAAGGCCCATTCTGCTACATCTGCCATCCCAAGGTGGCATTTGTCTGGCTTCAGGGTCAGGCCAGCTGCCTGAATCTGATCCAGTACTGCTCCTACATGAACTAAGTGTTCCTCCTAGGACTCACTGTAGATCGCAATGTCATCCAGGTACGCACCGGCGAAGCCATCGAGGAGCCTATCCACCAAGCATTCAAAGGTGGCCTGGGCGTTCTTCATCCCGAATGGCATGACCTTAAACGGGGTGATGAAAGAAGACTTGGGGATAGCCTCCTCGGCCAGGGGAATCTGCTAATATCCTTTGCAGAGATCTGTGGTGGTCAGATAGCGTCCCCTGGCTATACGATCTAATAGTTCATCTACCCAGGGCATCGGGTAGGTGTCTGTCACAGTTCGGTCATTTAGTTGCCGGTAGTCCACGCAGAACCAGGTGGTTCCATCTTTCTTGGGTACGAGGACTACCGGTGAAGCCCATGGACTGTCTGAGGGTTCAATAACCCCTAGCTTTAGCATTTCCTGGATTTCCCCCCGCATCCCCACTCAGACGGCTTCAGGAATACAGCAGTGCGGTTGTCTGAGTGGGGCTTGCCCGGGGATTTCTACTCTCTGAGTGGCTAATGTCACTACCAGGTTCTTGGGATTTCTACTCTCTGAGTGGCTAATGTCACTACCGGGCTCTTGTCTTTTAGTAACTGGCGGACCTGATCCCTCTGTACGGGGGTTAATTGGTCCCCTAGCTTGACCTGGCTAAGGAGGTCAGTCTGCGAATCCCTCTCCAACAGGTCTGGTAAGGGAAGACAGTCAGGGTCGTCTGTGGCTAGGGCACATACCGCAGCAATGTCTTCCTGCCTTTCCTGATATCCCTTTAATATGTTAATGTGAAAGGACCTTCAGATCCCTCCAGAGGGATTTTCCAATAACCTTTACATAAAGTAATTCCCCCCAGCCATACGATCTAGTAACTCGTCTGTGGCGGACCGCCTGGCACCCCGATCGGGTTCCTCCGCCAATCGCTGCTTCCTTAGTGCTTACCGAGTTCCACAAGCACCGAACCAGACACCATCAGCACCGTAGTCCCCACTTCCAGCGTTACAGCTTGGCTGGGGTCTCACCGTCCTCACCATCCTCCACCCACCCTGGACTCCAGAGAGTGTAGCAGGCTGCTCGTACAAGAGCAGGTGATTATAACCCAGAGGAGTATAGTGATATAGCAATCCCCAGGGTAGATACAGCCATTTCACCCACACATGAGACAAGGCTCCATGTTAAAGGTAAGCAACCAAAAGGGAAGAAACCCAGTGGACTCCTGAGGCAACTCTCGATAAGCAAACAAGAGGTAAGGCAGGAATCTCTCCCAGTCTCTGTACTCGTCAGTGTGACGGACCGCCTGGCACCCCGAATGGGTGCCTCCTTAATGGGAGCCACAAGTCCCCATGCAAGAGGCACTCCCCCCTGCACCTGAGAGTAAACCACAGCAGAAACAAATACACAATTACATTGGCTCTCAGATCCAGGACACTCCCACACATAATACATTAATCCCTCCTCTGTACCTGGGAGATAATTGAGTCAAGCACTATACTGAACTCAATCATCTCCAAATACAAAACACAATTTTTTATAAAACCCCCAACATACCTTTAGAACATACAAAACACCCACAAATGTTACATTCCCTGATATCCCTGATCTGGGCGACCAACATATCAAAAAATCACCCAGATCAGTTCAGGGGTTCAGGAATTTCCTGGAAGTAATTTATTTGACCGACTACACGCATGGTCCCATGCCCAAAATAGTTCCAGAGAATCAGGGCTTGCAGTTGGTCTAGTTCGGTAGTTTAAAAACGAATAAACTACCAAACATAGTCAATAGTCTCACCCTGGTGCTTGCTCCCCTCATCCAGACGAATGAGTGCCCTTCTAACTTGTATAGAACCTAACGCAGGCGATGATGGAAGTCCAGCGGTGTTCAGGAGTTTCTGTGTCCGATTTTCAGTTCCATGAGATTCATGCCCAAACACCGCTGCCTGCGTTTATGCGAACAAGATGGCCACCAACGCGTGGTTGTCCATAGGAATTGCGGCCACCCAGACGTACAATTAGAACACTGCGGTGAGAACCGTTCCAAGTGGTTAATAGATGTTAACAAACTCCCGGGTGGTCCCTGGTTTGTGCAGTTGTTCGGTAGTCGAACGGGACAATGTTAGAATAGGAGGGGAATGCAATCTTCAGAACAGAATAGGAAAAAAGGCACGAACAAGGTCTTTTATGAGCCTTTTTGCATGGCCCGTGAGGCAGGAGGCTGGCAAACAGGCCCCTCCATGAACCAGTGGCGAGGTTACTTTCGCCACATTGTCTGTCCTGGGCATAGGGTAGGCATCAGTAACTGTCCTGTCGTTAAGCTTTCGGTAGTCGATACAGAAGCTAATCGTACCGTCTCGCTTGGGTACCAGCACTACCGGAGAAGCTCCAGTACTCTGGGAGGGCTCTATGACTCCTAGTTTTAACAGCTCCTGAATTTTGGACAGCATATTCTCTCGAACGGCCTCAGGGATACGTTACAGTTGTTGCCAAAGGGGAGTGTGACAGAACCATCTGTATGCCTATTCTTGGTGGATTCGTCTAGTTTGCCTTCCTTTCGTGGAAATGGCTTGTTTCTATAACCCATGCATACGAATTACTTTTTTTGCCGAACAAATCTACCGAACGGACGGCAACCCAGAATAGAAGTGTGCTGCTGGTTAACCTCTTGATCCCTATTAGAACGTTGTGGTTAACCGCAGACACTTCTCAATTAAAACCGAATACAGGGTGGTCGTCGTTCGCATGTCGACCACGAGGCAGCGACCATTTTAGATCGCATGGAAGACCAGCGGTGTTTGGCATTGATTTCATGGAACTAAAAACGGACACTTTTTCGGCCGAACACCGCTGAAACAATGGGTCACCCTGCTCCGTCGACAAAGCATGCGAACACCGGCCGTTCGGGAGTTTTGAATTATATGCAGAGACTTAACCCATGGAGTCAATCGCATACCGAAAGACTGTAAGAACTTTGACTCCATGGCGATTGAACTATGCATATGGTATCTGAGCGCTATTCGCTAATAATATGCACTCAGATCCAGGCTATGTGGGGATATGTGATACGAATGCAAAATGTTCGGTAGTTGTGGAATTATATATTTTTGTGTGTTTTCTGGTATTTTACTTAAGATGGCGATTTGTCTTTGTCGTGGAGATAATTGAATTATTTCTCAATTGTGACGAGACCAATCTCGCCACATTGCATTGGAGAAGCCTGGTTGCTCGCCTGCTGCCTTTGGACTATGGCCCCCATGTTAAAAGTCTTTGTTTCGCCTGCTTTATTCGTGCTTTTCTGACGGTTGTTCGGTAGATTCAATCTACCGAACAACCGCACGAATGAATAGACCACCTGGGAGCTGGAGTGTGCCGGCAATTAACCTCCCTGAAGCTGCGGTTAACCGCAGCTTATTTGACGAATGCTGGGTGGCCGCTATTCGTATCCCAAACACGAGGTCGCGGCCATTTTAAACATACGAATGCACAGCAGTGTTCGTCTCTATTTTCATGGAACTAAAATCGGACACAGTTTTGCGCGAACACCGCTGAAGCTGACGACCTCCCTTCTTGTTCAGTGGAAGTGCACGAACGGCCCGGTGTTCGGTAGTTTTGTTTGAATGTGTTATACCCCAGATAGGAATCCCATGGAGCCCATTCGTATGAAACTGACTGTAAAGACTTTGGCTCCATGGCGATTAAACTGTATTCGTGTGGTCTGAGTGCCATTCGCTTAATAATGTGCGCTCAGACCTGAGCTATCTGGGGATATGTTAAATGTATAGTTTTAATGTTATGTGTCTCACATGGTGTATTTTAACAGTAATGCTTGTTTTAATATCCCCACATGCATAATGGCGATTTGCCTTTGTCTTGGGAGATAATTGAATTACTTCTCAATTATCTCCCAGGCAGAGGGGAGGAAGCCAGGATGCATTGTGGCTGTGTGTCCTATTTGTCTACTTGTCTGTCCCTTGTAACAGTCTCCCATTTGGTCCCCTAGGGGAGTGTCCACCAAGTGGGAGACCTGCATAAATACTGGGCAGGTAGCCCTCATTAAACAGACCACTGCTTGACCCTCAATGCGGAGCCTTGTCTTGTCTTTGGGGGGATTTACTGAATGCTGATAGAGACTGATTGCTAGGAGTGTAAGCCACTTGCATGCTTTTCCTATTCGTCTGCTAGCAGCAATTCGTATGGTTCCTGTTCGTCTGTTTGGAGTGCTATATTGGATGCTGTTCGGGAGTTTGGGGCATTCACTTATTGGCGGTTCGTGTGTTTGGTGTTCTGCAGTAGCTGTGCCTGCATCTCTGGAAAGGGTACCGATCGCCTAAACGGTTTTTACTCCTTTTGTGAAAAACGGTCCGTTACATCAATTATCTCCAGGGCAGAGGGGAGGAAACCATATTGCATTGTGGGAAAAGTTTGTGCCTGTATGTCTAAAATGTCCATATGTCCATCTGTCATTACAGTCTCCCATTTGGTCCCCTAGGGGAGTGTCTATAAATACGGGCGGGTAGCCCACAGTAAAGCCAGATCCTGTTTGATCCCCAATGCGGAGCGTAGTCTCGTTATTGGGGGGATTTATTACCGACGACTAGAGACTGACTGCTGGAGCCGCAAGCCGCTTGGTGGATATATTTGTTTGGCGGCTAGCGACGGTTCATGGATTTATGTTCGGGAGTTTGGAACCGCTTCCTCTGATGGTGGTTCGTATACAGCAGTCTATGCGAACGGAGATAGGGATATTGCGAAGGGGGAAGCTTAACTAAACAGCGGTTACCCTCACAGGCACCAGGGGTGTCTTTTCGGTGGACCGCAGCAGAGGTGTACCCTGGCAATGAGGAAAACATTTCCAAGTATCCCTAGAGCAGCTTATTCCCCTTTTCTAAGGGGTTTTTATTTTTCCCCTAGACTGACTTGCTCTATCGTACCGGAAGAAGGGGCGAGCAAGTCAGATAGGGGAGGACCCTCGCTATCCTCAAACGAAGGGGCACATACTGCCGCTACGTCCTCCACCCTCTCAAAGTAGGGCTTGAGTATGTTAATATGTTCACATGAGAGGATCGCCGTATACTTTCATCTGAACATTCCCCTACAATGTAGGTAGTGTCGCTTATGCTCTCCACTACCCGGCAAGGTCCCTGCCAGGCGGCCTGAAGCTTGTCTTTCTTAGACGGCTTCAGAGCTGACACCTTCTGTCCTATTTCTAGGACCCTATCTCGGATAATAGGGTACAATAGGTATTCCTCCCTCTGCTGTGTTACCCTCCCAGTATTCCCGTATGAGGTCTAGAGGTCCCCGGACTTTTCTCCCATAAAAGAGTTCGAAGAGGGAGAACCCTGTAGACGCCTGGTAGCAAACAGGAGATGAGGAAGAAACCTTTCCCAGTGCTGACAGGAGGCCGTGAACATCTTAAGCATTTGCTTGACCGTGCCATTAAAATGTTCACAGAACGTGAACGGACGTTCGTTTGGGCATGGTAGGGAGAGCTGTTGGGTCACTGTTTGCAGTAAATTGAGCCCCCTGATCAAATAGAATCTCCCTAGGGAAACCAACTCTAGTAAAAATCTTTACTAGAGCCTCGGCCACAGTCTCTATGTTAGAAAGGGCTACAGCCTCCAGATATCTAGTAGCATAATGTACTACCATGAGGATATAGCTCTTTCCCGAGGTGCTGGGCTTACTGAGGGGGCCTATCAAGTCCACCGCTACCCGGTCAAAGGGTTCCTCTATTATGGGCAAAGGATGTAGTTGGGCCTTCTGGTGGTCACCCCTCTTCCCTGTCTTTTGGCAAGTGTCACACATCCTGCAGTAATCCTGCAGGTCTTGTGTGATCCCTGGCCAAAAGAAGATCTGGGTCTTTAGTCTTCCGGACACCCAGATGTCCAGCTAGGATAATGTCATGGCTAGCTCAGCCCTAAATTTATGTGGCACTATCAACTGCCTTTTAGTTATCTGCACAGCACCACTCCCTGTCCCCCTGTCACCTGGTATAATAAACCCTTGTCCCACTCAAACCTTTCCTGAGCTATATCTCCTTGGGGGGACGCTGCCTCTTTCCTATACCCTTCTAGTGTGGGATCTGCCCTCTGCTTTCTAGTGTGGGATCTGCCCTCTGCTCTTGCTCAAAACATTGGGGTTGAGGGAGGGACAGGAGGTTCTACCTGAGGGTCCGCGGAGTGCGCTGGTCACCCCTCCCCGGCGGGCTTGCGATCTGGTGGTCACTGGGTAAATTTCCTCTGGGTAGGGGTGTGTGAACTGGGAGATCATTTTCCAATAACACCTTGGCTGGTAGTTCCTTCATGATACCCACCCCCAAATGCTTGGATCCCGAGCCCCAGTTGAGGTGCACCAATGCAGTGGGGAGCTTATGGATGGCTCCTCCTGCCACCCTTACAGCTACTGTTTTGTTGGTGCGGGCGTGAGCACTGATTTTGTGCGGCTGTACTAGGGTGAGGGTGGTGCCAGTGTCTCTCAGGCCTCGTGACTCCTGTCTGTCAATGGTGACCCACTGTCGAGGGTGTTCTCTGTTGTCATCTGGACTTGATTTGACTTGTGCAGAGTTGTCCACTGCTCCTCGCTGTAATCTGGGTTACTGTGGACTTCCTGGTGGAAACAGTGAGCGGCTGCTCTGGGTGGTTGGGGTGCCTGTTTTTCCCAACGTCCTCGGTTCCGGTTAGGGCAGTTATGCTTAAAATGCCTGGGTTGCTGGCAGTTGAGGCATGAAAAGGCAGGGCGTCGGATAGGTGCAGGAGGGGGTGCTGGGGTGAAAGTTGAGGTCTGGGTGGTGGTGCATTTTGTACCTGGTAGGAAGGCCAGAAAGCAGGTCGCCCTCTGCTCTGCTTCATTTGCCTGCTGTAACGGCACCCTGGGCATAAAAGGGGTTAACTGCTGTTTAGAGGATATTCCCCTTCCAGATACACAGGCAGCTACCAAAGACACCAATCTGCCGAACAGGAAACCATATGAATGTCGTAAACAGCAAAACCGGAACCATTTGAATGCCGTAAACAGCCGAATAGGAAAAACCATACGAATAGGTTTACACTCCTAGCAGTCGAACTGGAACAGCATACAATAAATTCCCCCCAAGAACGAGACAAGGCTCTGTGTTGAGGGTCAAGCAGTGAACAGACAGAGCTGTGGGTTTAATGTCCTTATATACAAATTAGAACCACCCACAGGGTTTTGGAAAACAACCAATAAACACATGCAATACACTCAGACACTCCCACACAAAATCCTCCCCTCGGCCTGTGATACAATTACCTTACACAATGGTTAATGTAATTATCACAGCCAGAGAAATACAGTTTTCCCACATTATTCATAACCTCAAAAGTATGCATCACATTCACATAAATTCACTTACATTTTCAGAATCAGCATACTCCAAATACAAACATATGTCAAAATCATCTAAATTGGTACATTGGTTCAAAAGATAGATCGAAGTCCTTTGTGACCAAATGAAGCATGGCTTTTCTGCCCAAAACCAGTTCCACAGAGTCTTCTATCCTGGAGATAATTGGGAAGTAATCCAATTATCTCCAAGGACAGAGGCAAAACTCCATTAAGCACATGGCAGTAAAAAGACAGTAAATTACAATAAAATACACAAAGTTACATTTATGACATAAAATACAGACATGCAACATATCCCCAGATAGCTTAGGTCTGAGCGCACATTATTACTGAATGGTGCTCAGACCACACACATACAGTTCAATCGCCAAGGAGCCAAAGTCTTTTATTACACGAATAGGCTCCATGGCATAAGTGAGTTCATTCAGTAAATCCGAGAATCTACCGAACGCCAGGGCAGAAATACAGGAATAGACCTTTCTGCATAGGAAAATAAAGTATTTAAATGCTGGTCCATAGTCAAAAGGCAGCAGGCAGGCAACCAGGCTCCTCCAGTGCAATGTGGCGAGATTGGTCTCGTCACATCTCTCCCCTTTTCCAGACAGACTAACAGGGTATCTGATCTCCTGCCAGTTAGTGCCCTGGTTAGTCCAGCAGCCCACCCACGAAGCACCAACAGTAATACAGCACACCCACAATAAATGGTTACTACACCTGAGTAAGGGAGAAACTTGTCCATGTCCAGGTGCCTCACCATGGCTGTGTGGAGGACTGGTAAGCTGACTTGGTGGGTTGCTGAGTGGGCAGAGACCAGCGGTACTCTGCCCTGGTGCCAGCACTACCACGGGAGTAGTTTGGTTGGAGACTGGTTGCTGGAGGGGGAGACCAACTGTCTCCCCTTTAGATGCACAGCTCTGCTGCTGGAGGGGGAGACCGACTGTCTCCCCTTTAGACACACAGCTCTGCTGCTGGAGGGGGAGACCGACTGTCTCCCCTTTAGACACACAGCTCTGCTGCTGGAGGGGGAGACCGACTGTCTCCCCTTTAGATACACAGCTCTGCTGCTGGAGGGGGAGACCGACTGTCTTCCCTTTGGCTAAACAGCCCTGTTGTTGGGGGACAGGACCAACCGTCTCTGCCCCCGGTAGCTCAGCCTGCCGCTGGGGAATGGAGACTGGGCTCCCAATTCCCTGCAGATCACACTGCCACTGGGGAATGGAGACTGGGCTCCCAATTCCCTGCAGATCACACTGCCGCTGGGGAATGGAGACTGGGCTCCCAACTCCCTGTATATCACACTGCCGCTGGGGAATGGAGATTGGGCTCCCAACTCCCTGTATATCACACTGCCGCTGGGGAATGGAGACTGGGCTCCCAACTCCCTGTATATCACACTGCCGCTGGGGAATGGAGACAGGGCTCCCAACTCCCTGTATATCACACTGCCGCTGGGGAATGGAGACTGGGCTCCCAGTCTCCACCTTCTCCACCGGCCACCTGGGGTTCTTCCCAGTAAAACTCTACTATCTCGTCCCAGCTGAATTGGTCTGGCTCTGGGTCTGTCACTCTGCTCTCCTGCTGAGCCTTCTCACTGGAGTGGAACAGCTGCTGGTAGCCCTGTTCTAGCTCCATCTCCCGGGTCACCAGGTGGACCAGGTCTTGCTCAATTTTGTGAGTGTTGTCCCAGTCATACCTGCTCTCCCTCCACTCAAAGAGATCATTGAACCGGGCTTGTGTAGGGCTCCCAAACTCAGGCTCTGAAAATGACTCCCATAACGAGCCAGGACCATCAAACTCCTCTCCCTCTGGCTTGTCATGCTCGGCTGTCCAGGGCAGGTACTGTGCCCCATACTACCAGAGCGCCTGGTATCCATCTTCCAGCCACATCTCCTGCCATACTAGGTGTTCCAATTTCTTCACCCATTTCTCCCGGGGCTGCTCTCCCAGGAAGGGCATCTGCAGGTCTACTTGCTTCTGCAACCGCTGCTCTTCCTTGGGGAATCTCTCGTCCCGCTGGTACTCCACAATACCCAGTGCCTGGTACCAGATGCCTTTGCGGACTGCATCTCGGTCATCCATGACACCCTCATCGTACTTCACTGCTGGTTCCATCCCGGTGCTGTCAGGGTCGCTGTACTGGGACATGCGTTGCCCTCATATTGTAAAATCCAAAGAAATGGTGTCTCCTGTAGCTGTCCTTCTGGCTGTAGGAACGATCCTGCCGCTTGCCACCAATTGTAACGGCACCCCCAGGCATAAAAGGGGTTAAAAGTCGTTTAGGAGATATTCCCCTTCCAGATACACAGGCAGCTACCAAAGACACCAATCTGCCGAACAGGAAACCATATGAATGCTGTAAACAGCAGAACCGGAACCATGTGAATGCCGTAAACAGCCGAATAGGAAAAACCATACGAATAGGTTTACACTCCTAGCAGTCAAACTGAAACAGCATACAATAAATCCCCCCAAGAACGAGACAAGGCTCCGTGTTGAGGGTCAAGCAGTGAACAGACAGAGCTGTGGGTTTATTGTCCTTATATACACATTAGTACCACCCACAGGGTTTTGGAAAACAACCAATAAACACGTACAATACACTCAGACACTCCCACACAAAATCCTCCCCTCTGCCTGTGATACAATTACCTTACACAATGGGTAATGTAATTATCACACTTAGAGATATACATTTTCAGAATCAGCATACTCCAAATACAAACATATGTCAAAATCATCCAAATTGGTCCATTGGTTCAAAAGATAGATCGAAGTCCTTTGTGACCAAATGAAGCATGGCTTTTCTGCCCAAAACCAGTTCCACAGAGTCTTCTATCCTGGAGATAATTGGGAAGTAATCCAATTATCTCCAAGGACAGAGGCAAAACTCCATTAAGCACATGGCAGTAGAAAGACAGTAAAATACAATAAAATACACAAAGTTACATTTATTACATAAAATACAGACATGCAACATATCCCCAGATAGCTTAGGTCTGAGCGCACATTATTACTGAATGGCGCTCAGACGACACACATACAGTTCAATCGCCAAGGAGCCAAAGTCTTTTATTACACGAATAGGCTCCATGGCATAGTTATCTGGGTTAAATGAGTTCATTCAGTAAATCCGAGAATCTACTGAACGCCAGGGCAGAAATATAGGAATAGACCTTTCTGCATAGGAAAATAAAGTATTTAAATGCCGGTCCATAGTTGAAAGGCAGCAGGCAGGCAACCAGGCTCCTCCACTGCAATGTGGCGAGATTGGTCTCATCACACCTGCCATCCTTGTACTCATCCGCCAATTTAGCTGCTTCCTCCACGGTCCCATGCTTATGGTTCCTCACCCAGTGTCTGATCTCTATTGGTGTATAATCAAAGAACTGCTCCAGCAGTAGTAATTGCAGAGCATCACCCAGAGAGGTTGCCTGGCAGCCCTGAATCCAATTCTTGGCTGCTGTGTGCATTCGGAAGGCCCACTCAGCAAAAGAGTCTTTATGGTTCTTCCTGAGCCCCCAAAACGTCCTTCTGTATGCCTCAGGTGTCACAGCGTACCGGGCCAACAAAATATTCTTTAACTCATAATAGTATATGTCGGAGTCGGGTTCTGCCTGGTACGCCTTAGCTGCTCTGCCAGACAACTTGCTGCTCAGGATGGCTACCCACTTGTCTCTGTCCAATTCTTCCAGAGCACATTGCCTTTCAAAGTCCTGCAGGTAGGCATCTGTGACAGAATGCTGGCACTCCGACCGAGTACCTTTGCCAATCAATGCTCCTAGTACTTGCCGAGGACTCCAAGCACTCCAACCAACACCATCAGCACTGCAGACCCCACTTCCAGCGATGCAGCTGCGCCGAGGTCTCGTCATCCTTCAGCCACCCTGGACCCAAGGCCGGGATCCAGCTTCCAGTGGGCAGACCTCTCTTCCTCCAGAGAGCGTAGCATGAACAAGAACAGCTCTTACAAGAGCTTACCCTGGGGAGTATAGTGTGATTATAGCAATCCCCAGAGTGTAGTTATCCCATCCCCCAAGCATGAGCTAAGGCTTCAAGAAAGGGTCAGGCAGGTCTGTTTAATGAGCACCAAAGGACTTTCTTTTATACAAGATTTTCCATAAGGTTACCACCCACGTGGTCTTGTGGAACAGCCATTACAATACAGTCAGACACTCCCAGCCAAGGCACACAAACCCTCCCCTCTGCCTGTGATATAATGTGATGCTTTTGTGTAATGTCTCTTTAATTGGAACTCAACTGCAGAAACAATAAGTTTCACCTCCTTTATTTTATTGAAGTGAACAAGGTTGACTGCATCTTTAAATACACATGCAAGGAAAAAAATGCAATGCTTATTTGTCAAAAGAAATTAAATACTAATAATAAATTAATATGACTTGCTTTCCTTGGCAAAAGATTTACTTAACTTAGAAGCACTCTGGCACTGGAAGGGTTAATTCACCCAATGGAGGAAGAGGAAGGAGTCTCTTTTAACAAACTGCAGTTTAGTAGTGAGAGAAAGGGAGTCCGTTTGTCCAAGCCGAGGTCTGAGAGAGGAGAAGGTAGAAATCCGTTTACAAGCCGAGGTCTGAGGAGAGGAGAAGGCAGAATTCCGTTTATAAGCCGAGGTCTGAGAGATGAGAAGGTAGAAATCCGTTTACAAGCCGAGGTCTGAGAGATGAGAAGGTAGAAATCCGTTTACAAGCCGAGGTCTGAGAGATGAGAAGGTAGAAATCCGTTTACAAGCCGAGGTCTGAGAGAGGAGCCGGTAGCATCGAGTAGAGCAGCTGATCTTACTGCCGCACCTGAGTGAATAATCCAGCCCTTTGAATCAGGCGCGGTCTTCCTAAGTATCATGGAAAGACCGCGTCAGAAAAAAGGGCGGAGCTAAGCGCCGTGAACCCGGAAGTGGGTTCCGGCGGCAGCATGAATGTTAGGTATACCTGACATATAATTACTAAACACAATGGGCTAACTTAATTATCACAAGCAGGAAAATATACAGTTTTACACAATATTCATAACTTTAAAAGTATACATCACATTCACATAAAATGTACATATTCTGAACCAGCATACGCAGTATACAAACATATGTCAAAACCATACAAATTGGTCCAGTGGTTCAAGTTAGATGGAAGTCCTATTTGTCCGACTGCAAGCATGGCTTTCCTGCCCAAAACAGTTCCACAGATTTAGGCTGTGCAGCCGGTCTATCTTCTCCTCTCTCCTGGAGATAATTGGCTTAACTGGGTGTGGTAAGCCAATTATCTCCAGGTACAGAAAATATATCTATTCACAACAACAGCAAAAACACACAAAAATACATAATTCCTATTATACTGAACAGAACCCCCACATTCAACCTATCCCCAGATAGCTTGGATCTGAGCGCTCAATATATCCGAACAGCATAGTTTAATTTCTTTTGCTGCCCACCATTACTGGATCCCTGTAGTGAAGTTGTCTCACCTGGGTAGAGGTTAGATTGCTGTGGCAGCTGTGAAGTGTATACTTGCTCCATGACTTGCAGCATTATCTCCGGTGACGGGTTTTGCCCCAACCTACTGAGTTGCCATCTGACCTTCCTCTGAAAGTATGCTTCCTCCATGCTTACTTCCACGGCATCACTGGCTTGGTTGCTGTCCATTAGTTCGACTATCAGTACGGCTCTTTTTTTATTACTTGCCGACCTACCTCTAGCTTCCAGCAGATAGTGTTGTTCTCTTTAGGCGTTCGTACTGCTGTGCCATTCACGGATTCTCCTGGTTCCAGGTTTCAATTCGAACGTTCGGTCGCTGTTCGACGTGGAGAAAACGGCGGCCATCTTGTTGCACAAAAGCAAGCAGCGGGACTTGGTCGTTGAGTGTCTGGAACTCCGAGATGTACACTCGACAGCACAAACACCTGTAAAACTATGCGAACGCCTGCTTCTGTTCGTGGAAAGCCAGGAGAGCGCTGTTCGGTAGGTTTGATCAAATGGATCTCACGAACAAATGCTACCAATGAGCCAGGGGAACTGTTTGCCTTTTTATTCAGTTTTATAACTCCTGAACTTGACCGCTCGCTACCTCTGAAACTGTGGAACTATTTACTGGACCTGAGACCTGACCTGGACCTGAGAGCCAATGTCATTGTGTGATTTATTGTACTGCAGTCTACTCTCATGTCCAAGGGGGAGTGCCCCTTCCATGGGGACTTGCATATAAGGCCAGTTGTGGCTACCATTAAACACATTCGGTTTACCCCTTTATGAAGTCTTGGGGAATTGGGAGCTATATTCACTATAATTACTTCTATGCTTGGATTTCGAGAGATTCTTCATGGATATACTCAGCCGGTATTAAAAAGACTAGGGACCGGATGACACAGACGTTCTTTTGGCCCGGAGTCACCCGGGATTTACAGGAATACTGTAGGACTTGCGATGTGTGTCAAAGAATAGGAAAGAGGGGTGATCATCCTAAGGCTGAACTTAGATCCCTCCCCATAGTAGGATCGTAGGAAGAATATATTCTTACGGTGGTGGACTATGCTACGCGGTACCCTGAGGTGGTGGCCCTCTCTAATATCCACGCTGTAATGGAGCTTCCTGTACCCTGACTGGGTACCTCCAACAAAGGATCACTTCCTAGCGGAACAGGGGACAAACCGCAGCACTTCTGCCCACACCGCTGTGGCTTGACTGGGGCCCTGGAACCGCTCCTTTCTGGACCCGAATGGGGAATTAGCTCTAGACACCCCCAGGTACTGGACGACACTCAGTTCTGGGAGCACTAGTCCTTACAAAGACTTTCCCTGTTGAAGCTCCTACAAGCTGGAACAGCAGACACAGGAGTAGATCTTCTTTCCCTCCAATAACAGGACAACACACAGTTTTGGAGTGTAAGTTGGAATAGATTTTAATGGTGCCACACTTGCCTTTTATGCTAGTCCCAAGCGAGGTGTACGTCCACATGGACCTTGTTGGGGACAGGGACACAAACTTCACAACAAATAACACGGTTACAATGTGTGACACACCCAGTACAAACATACAATCTCTCCTCTCTGCCTGGTAGATAATTGAGGCAGATACTGCATTAACCCAATTATCTCCAGGCAGAAAAAACACATTTTACAAAACCCCAAAAGTACCACAAAAACACATAAAATCCCCACATTTATTACATCCCCTGATAGCCCTGGTATGTATGCCACTGGTCCTAGGTACTGAACCTCTGCCCTCTGCATTTGCTGGGTTTTAGGGTCAGTCCGGCTTCCCGGATCCGGTCTAGTACGGCTCCTATGTGCGTCAGATGTTCGGGCCAGGAGCAGCTGAAAATGGCAATATCATCTAAATACGCGCATGCATACTCCTGGAACCCATCCAATAACCTATCTACCATCCTCTGGAAGGTAGCTGGGGAATTTTTCATCCCGAATGGCATGACCTTAAACTGATACAGGCCAAACGGGATGACAAAGGCCGACTTGGGAATAGCGTCCTCTGATAGCGGAATTTGCCAGTACCCTTTACACAGATCTATTGTGATGAGGTACTGGCCCCTGGCCATTTTGTCTAGGAGCTCGTCTATTCGGGGTATGGGGTAGGCGTCTGAGATCGTTTTATCGTTGAGCCGCCGGTAATCTACACAGAAACGGGTCGTCCCATCCCGTTTCGGTACTAGTACTACCAGGGAGGCCCAGGAGCTGTCGGAGTGTTCTATCACCCCTAACTGAAGCATTTCCTCAATCTCCTTCTGCATACTTTCCTTGACGGCTTCTGGTATGCGGTAAGGAGTTTGGCGAAGAGGGGTCTGATCTAGAGTTTCTACCTTGTGCGTGGCTAACGGGGTATAGCCAGGTAGATTGGAAAACATGGCTCCCTTTTCCTGGATTAACTTTTGCACTTGGGTTCGCTCCTGGGGATTTAATCGCTCTCCTAACTGTACTTCTCCCAGGTCTCCGTCCTGGTCTAGGAGATCTGGGAAGGGTAGATTATCAAAATCCTCGGTGGCAGGGGCACAGATCATGGTCACCTCCTCGGTGCACTCGTGGTATGGCTTGAGCATGTTCACATGGAGCATGCGTTTGCCTCCCGCGCCTGTGACCGGGCCGATCACATAGGTGGTATCACAGATCTGTTATACCACCTTGTATGGGCCCTGCCAGGAAGCCTGTATCTTTGTGTACTGGTCGCAAGATAAGTACTTTTTGCCCCACCTGAAAGCTGTGGTCCCTGGCTCCCTTATCATACCATCTGCGCTGTCGTTGCTGGGCTACCTGGAGATGGTTTCGGACGGTCTGGGTCAGCATCTCCAGGCGTTCTCTGAACTCGAGCACATAGGGTATGATGGGGGTGCCATTAATGGTCTCTTCTCCCTCCCAGTGTTCCCATATTAAGTCAAGGGGTCCCTCCACTCCCGAATAACAATTCGAACGGAGAGAACCCGGTGGATTCTTGGGGTACTTCCCAATACGCAAACAATAAGTGGGGTAGAAACCGTTCCCAGTCCTTCTGAGTGTCCATGAACGTACGGATCATCTGTTTAAGTGTCCCATTAAACCGTTCACAGAGCCCATTGGACTGGGGGTGATATGCGGAGTTCAGGATTTGTTGTACCCCACATATCTTCTGTGGCAAACCTAGCCACTTATAATATTCTGGACTATGCACAGAAAAGGTTGCCTATAATAATCCTTGTACTGTCTGGTGTAACTTGGCTGTAACATGTGTATTACTGTATGTGTTTATTGCATTTGTATGCTAGCAGCCGAAAGCCGCTAGCATTCATGGGTTTCGTTTCACGAACAGCAACTTTACAAGCTGTTCGTGAACCGAATGAGATATGCCCTAATAGCCCACACACAGAGGGACATGTGGCGCTCGTTAACCGATTGCAACAGTTTTGCAATCGGTAATTAAAGGCATTCCTAGGTGGCCGTCGTTTGGCTACCGACCACGCGGCGGTCGGCCATCTTGGATCCTTTGTCTTACCAGCGGAGTTTGGTCGTCGAGCGCGTGGAGCCGAAAACGGCTACTCGACGGCGCGAACCCCGCTGGACTTCCAGGCCGTTTGGGAGCTCCGGTATTCCCCTATTACGGTTTCCCATCGGTGTTCGGTAGTTTCAGGTGAACTCATGGGCAAAGTGTATTTCGTGCGGCGTTCGGTTGTTTTAGCTGGGATCTGAGCGGTATTCTCACGAAAGGTGCGCTCAGACCTCAGCTATCTACCGAACGTCCATTCGTTTAAATCTACCAAGTATTGCAAAAGTTATAGATTTTAATGTGAATTGTCGGTTCTGCGACACAGAGGGATAATCCACTTAACGGTACATCCCAGTGGGAGTATCCCTCTCGTCCAGCAGTGCCTGATGGGAGAAAAGGTCGGAATGTTAAGTCCCCCATGTAGTCCCCTACTGTATTACCCCTGCTATGACAGTATGGAAACCCCTTGCATGGGGACTTGCATAAATACTGGATGCTGTGAATAAAAACCTCAGTTGACTCCCAGAACTGTGTTTCGTCCGGTTACTGGGGGATTTGGGATATTGCCTTACTTTTCAGCGCTTGACTGTGGATTACCTTCTTTACCAGCGGAGTTCGTGGGATTTAATATTGCCGCTCCGCTACAATTGGTGGCAAGCGACGGGATCCAACCTTACAGCCGAAAAGCGCCGTTCGGATAAAGGGAAAATACCGAACCAGAAAAGGGAATGGCAATTCGTATGCAGCAGACAACCGAAAGAGAAAAGTGGATGTGGACGGATTACACTGCATTAAAAAGGCAGACACTAAAGGAACTGCTGGAAGCCAGGGGAAAGATAGCCAGCAACAAGCCGAAACCAGTGCTGATCGCCGAACTGATGGAGGGAGACAGAGCTCACAGCAATACACCCCCACCAGCCATGGAGGAAACCCCATACCAAAGGGAGATGTGAACCAGGATGGAGTTTCTGCCGCAGCCAGTACCCCTGGAAATATTGACCGTGCTGATGGCGGATGTGCAGGAGTATGTGATGGCACACCGTACACAGGAGACACCGTCCAGGGCAGAATCCATTACTGCCTCAGTCTACGGCCAGGTAAAACCCCAAATCCCATACCATGCCTTTAAAATGTTTTGTGAGGAGAAGGATGAGATTGATGGATATTTGCAAGATTTTGAAAGGCTATGTGACTTACATGACTTGGAACAGGCAGTATGGGTGCCGTTACTGGCAGGCAAACTGTCAGGTCGGGCAGCAGAAGCCTATCGCGCTGTACCCAGAGAGGACAGCAAAGATTATGCGAAGGTAAAAAGAGCAATACTGGAAAGATATGCCATTACTCCGGAGGCATACAGGCGCAAATTCAGAGGATTGCGCAAACTGGAGAAAGATTCTCATGCGGAATGGGCTGGATCAAGCATCACAGGGGTGGATACAGGCAAGTCAAGCCACCACTATGGAGGAGTTATTCTCACGATGTTGTTAGAACAATTCTTTAATGGTTTGTCCCCAGAGGCACAAGAATGGGTGAGAGACCGCAAACCCCTCACCCTAACTGAAGCAGCCCGATTAGCTGATCAACATTTTGATGCAAGGAGGCACCACGGGCCCTTGAATCGGAATTACCCTCGACCCACTGTGCAACCCAGTACAGTCACGCCTACGACTTCCACCGCAACCCCCTTTAGACCTACCCAGGGGAACCAAGCTCCACCCTCATGATACAATGGCAGGGCGAACATCCAATGCCATACCTGCAGGAAGTGGGGCCATATGTCTCGAGAGTGCACGCAGAATCGGAGCCGACAAGCATGGAACCAAGTCAGACAGAACCCTGCACCAAGTAGAGCCAGTCACCCAGGAGCTATTGAGCACTCAGTCAGAGGAACCCCTGGGAATACTACATGAGGTGATGTCGGTACAAGCCACTGACAACCGGCAACATCATCACCAGCTGGTGACACTGGAGGGAAAAGAAGTGCAGGGGCTCTGGGATTCAGGAGCCACCCTCACTTTGGTAGCCCCCCATTTGGTTCTGGGTACAGCACACACTGGCAGATCTGTGGCGGGACGAGTGGCAGGGGGAGCAGTGTACCGACTACCCACTGCCAAAGTACATTTGAACTGGGGTGCTGGGGAGGGGATGGTAGAAGTGGGCATAATGCAGAAGTTACCTGCAGATGTTGTGCTAGGAAATGACATGGGCCGGATGACCTCTGCTTTTATACCTCAGGCACCACTCCAGGAAGCCCATCCAGTGACCACCCGGCAGCAAGCTCGCACCACGGTTCCACCAACACACTCTGAGGCTCAGGTAAGAGACAATGACCCCCATACGACACGTATGACCTGGGATACCCCGACTACATTTGGGGCGGAGGTTAAATTAGACCGCACATTGCAGGTCTACAGAGACAGGGTAAGCACAGATCAGGCCGGGTTAGAGGGGGAGCAGTATACCTGGAAGAAAGGGCTACAGTACCATATTGCGGAAAGAGTAGTAGGGGGATCAGTCACAGTAACGACTAAGCAGTTAGTAGTTCCCCAAAAGTATAGGCAAGAACTGCTTAGGATTGCGCATGATATTCCTTTGTCGGGGCATCTGGGACCCGGTACCGGCTGACTCATGCCTTTTTCTGGCCAGGGATTTCCAAAGATGTGAGGCATTACTGCAACTCATGTGACATTTGCCAGCGAGTGGGGAAGAGAGGTGACTGTCACAAAGCGAAATTGTGCTCCCTGCCCATTATTGAAGAACCGTTTAGTAGAGTGGCAGAAGAGATAGTGGGACCCTTGCCTAAGCCTAGTCCCTCCGGTAAGAGTTATATCTTGACCGTGGTGGACTATGCCACCCGGTACCCCGAGGCCATCGCCCTCTCTAATATTCATGCAGAAACTGTGGCTGAGGCCTTAATGAAAATCTTCTCCAGGGTAGGGTTTCCCCAGGAGATCATATCCGATAGGGGTACCCAGTTCACCGCCGAGGTCACCCAGCAACTGTGGAAGATTAAGCCGATAGTAAACTCAGCACATCACCCCCAGTCCAACGGTTTATGCGAAAGGTTTAATGGTACCCTGAAGCAGATGCTCCGTACGTTTGGAGAGGCCCATAAGGACTGGGAGCGATTTCTACCTCATCTGCTTTTCGCTTATAGAGAGGTACCACAGGAGTCGAACGGATTTTCCCCTTTTGAGTTGTTGTTTGTGAGAAGGGTGAGAGGGCCGTTGGACCTAATTAGAGAGCATTGGGAGGGAGAGAGTAGTGCTGATGGGACCCCCATTGTACCTTACGTGCTGGAGTTCAGGGACCGCCTGGAGGCCCTAACCCAGGCCGTGCGCACCAATCTCCAGGCAGCCCAGCAACGCCAGCGCCGCTGGTATGATAGGGGAGCCAGAGACCGCAGCTTTCAAGTGGGACAGAAAGTTTTGATTTTAAAACCTGTCCGCACAGACAAGCTGCAGGCCATCTGGCAAGGCCCATACCAGGTGGTGGAACAGAGATGTGACACCACCTATGTGATTGGCCCCTGCTCAGGGGTAGGGAAGAGACGCATGCTCCACGTGAACATGCTCAAACCCTACCATGAGAGGACAGAGGACGTGGCAGCCATATGCGCCTCACTTACATTCCACTTGTTTCTATTAGTGATTAGAGCTATAAATTTCACATTACTTTGTAGAGTTTTGTAAATGTGTTAATGTTTTTCTTTTTTTCATTCTAGAGCTCTCTCTAAATTGGTAAATGAAAAGCAGAACAACTGGGACGTGTATTTGGAAGCTACATTATTCACCATCAGATCAAAGGTCCAAACCACGACCAAATTTTCTCCGTTTGTTCTGATGTATGGGAAGGAGGCAGTTTTCACAGCTGAAGTTCCTGTTGATCTGCCGGTAGCTGGTTTTTATTTTTATTTGTTTTCCAGCTTTCGAATATCGTTCTGCCGGGGGAGATGAATTATGTAACATTTATGGAGGAGAGGAAATCATCGAGGGAGTCGAGAGAAAAATAAACGCTGGAGAACATTGCCAAGTCGCAGGAAAAGCAGAATGTAGCGTATGCCAACAGAGTGCAGAAAAAATATAGGGACTTACACTACAGTGTTGGCGACAAGGTTCTCCTCTACAACATGAGGAAGCGTGGTCGAAAAGGTGGAAGGATTGAACCTGACTTCCTTGGCCCTTATGTCATCAAGGAGCTGTGTGGCAATTTAGTTAAATTGGCAAATTATGATGGTGTTATCCTGAAGAACAAGATTAACATTAACCACATAAAGCCATACAGAAGGCGTAAAGAAGCAACATGCCCCAGGCAGCAAAGTGAAAGGACCTCGGTGATTCAATTTGCCCCGAAGAGACAGGATAGCACTACGGAGGTACAACCAAACTCCCTACCTGAATAGCTTGCATACAGTGTGCTTGTTCTGTATCCTCAGCATATTCTTTCTGTTTGTACAATATTTTTTTTAAATGTAGTTGCTTAACTTTAATATTGTTTTTTTTTTTTAAGCCTTCTGCATCTTTGAATTTACAGCAGAGCATGGAAGACAGAGGTAGCATTTGCAAAGGTCTTCATTTTCTATTTAGACCCTGCTGGTCATTTAATTGGCCGTGCCCTGTTGGTCTGGCCTTTTCATTCAGTTGGCCATTCTGGCCCTTGTTTATAGTTGCCGCTGTTTGGCATTATGTTCTTGTTTTATTAGCCTTACAAGTTCATATTATACCAAAGAACCTATACAGGTTGAGTGACCCCCTTATCACAAATGCTTTTGAACATAGGTTATTTTGATGTACGAATATTTGCATATATGAGGAGAGCTCATGCAGAATGGCTGCTGTATTTGGAACCAATACTTTAGAATTTGAAGATAAGGCATACTCGACCTGTATTAGCTTTGGGTCCCACTAGTAAAATAACTTAAGTGCGGTTTAAGTTTCTTGTTTTCCCCCCCTCCATTTAAAGGGCCGTGGAGTGCTGAAGATGACGACCTGGTGGAAGCCTATATAAGTCGTCATTCAAAACACTGCATGGGATAGAGTGGCTGGTTGATGAGGTAAGAGTCTGCACTGTAGAAAATGTAAAAAAGCAAAAATCTCTAATAAAAAATTGTTTATTTTTCTATCTCTGTAATGCAGGTGATTGATGCATACCTTTATCACCTGATTGGAAAGCATCAGGCAAGTGTGACTTAGTGTATGCTTGTGTTGTATGTTTGTTGCATTGTTATTCTACATTATTACTCTTAATCTTTTTAAACAGGAACCTATTCACCAGTTGGATGCAGTAATTTCCTCGGCATTATTTTCTGGAAAATTGGATAGACTTGGAAAGATTAGTTATTTGTCTCAATAACAGCTATTCATACACACACACATTAACAAAATTAAAATTGATTTTCTCACCCTCTCCTGGGTGGTATGTTTATTCCTCATTCTCGGGTCCTCTACCAGAGGCCTGGGAGTTGAAGGGTTCTGCGCAATATCTTCTCCTCTGGACAGCGATCTCAGATGTCCCACCTGGAATCTGTTGAAGTCACTCCCCTAATTTGGGAGTCACAGCCCGAGTGCTCCTATCACAACTGGGACTACTACTGCATATATACACACACACACGTATTATACATACGTGAGAGAGAGAGAGATGTATTTATTTATAATGTGTCAGTGCATTGTTAAGCCTGTCAAGCCATAAGACTTGCTTTTCCCAAGGAAATCTTAAATTTGCAGTGAAATTACTACTGCGGGGGAATCTGGGTAAGCATATGGTAATGAGTTCAGCAAATAATCACATTGTTGCCTTTATATAAAATACAAAGAAAATGTCTTCTTTTCATTTCTCTGTATTCTTCAGATGAGGATTCCTGGGGAAGATCTCTGGCTATGCCCTGTGAACTTCGGAGCTCGCTGGATTTTAGTGGTATTTACTATAGGACTACGTTAATTAACCTTTCTTTACTTGTGTTATCATGTGCTTTTATAATTCATGTAATTATGTTACATATACAGATATTTACCTACATTCCTCTGACACCGCAGAACACACCGGCTGTATACACCATAAATATGAATGTCATAAAGGAAATTGTGTTTTCCCAAATTATCTTTTAGATTGTCATCATGTCGAAGAAGGTTATTGTGCTAATTGACCCACTGGGAAATGAACATAATTATCTATTGAAAGTACAGCACAACTGGAGGTGAGTGAGCCTTGGGAAAAAAGTTTTTTTTCACTTAAACTGATGAGCACAACTTTCAATTAAAACTTATCTGTAATTTCTTGTTATTTTTTTCATAGTATTTTCTTGAAGAAGAAGGAGCCCAATGGAATATCCATGTAATGCATCACGGCAACCAGCAGGATTCCAGCAGCTGTGGAGTTCTGATCTTGATGGTAAACATTCATGTCCATTGTAAAAGCTATTCATCATACATGTGAATTGCTGTTACAAATGTAATAATGTGTTACAGTTTGCCAAGGAGTTTCTTCAGACCCGAACCATTCATGCAGTGAAGACCTCTGCAGAAGATGTGTTTATTAAATCACTCCCAAAAAACGTTTAAAGTGACAATACACATTCAATGTCTACCATAATGTAAAACCTGTTAAATTATTTGGTTAGGTGCAGCGTAAGACCATCAATATACACCAGCATAAACAATACAGAAAGATAATACACTAAGGTGAGGACAGTGGCATCTTTTGAAATGGTGGTGCCCTAGGCATGACCGATCTGGGGCACACCCCAATGTAAAGTTGCCCACTCCGTCCTGCCAGCGTCACACCTCTTAATGTTCAATACTGCTTATATGTTGAACGTGAGTGCTGTGCAGCGCAGCGCATCCCATTCTATGCACTCCTCATATTCTTCTAGATCTAAGATTCGCTTCAGTTGTACAATCAAGTAGATGGGCTGCTTAACAGCCTATAAATGCTGACCTAGTAATTTAGTCATATCTACATGCATATTTAGCAAATTTTAGACCAAAAATATATGAAATGAAAGCTATTTTTCCATCAAATCTATTCTAGCCTAAAATTTGCAGTTCAATTGTCTAATCTGTTCCATTCCCTGTTTACTTATTAACTCCTCCATATTGTTAATGTTTATATAGCAGTGAGTACGGTATTTTAAAGTCTATTCTTCATATCTTTTTGCTGCTACATAAGGTAGAGAGTGACAAATGATTCCCAGATGACTTTTCCCTTGGTCACCGTTGCAGCTACACGCGGTTTGTTCTCCCCCCACATAGCAGGTTATACAGAATACTCCTAAATGTCAAGAAATGATTACGTTAGAGCCAAAGCTGAGCTTCAAAAATTGTGGGGAAAAAACTTTTTTCACCAATATTGAATTTTAGAAAAAAGTTCCCTGCCCAATTTCTGATCATTTTAATTTTACTGAGAGCCCTCTAAAATTTCTATGTATTAACAATAGCAGACAATGGTGGATACTTGAGAACCATTTCCTATCAGATTGCGCTATGTTTAAACTGTGGGGTATTTCTAACAAACTAAAAGGGGTCACATAGATGCTTGTATTCAAAATTGAAAAAGCTCTACAATTCTTTCTATTCTACGCCTCCAACCCTCAACATTGAAATTGTAGTTTGTAATAATATAAAATAAGTACATTGTAATATGCTTTCTGGTTACGATTTGGTGAGTTGTAACTATTTTTTATTTTTACAGTTCCAGAGGGAAGGAGCAAACCCATTTGAGGAGTCACTGCATAAGAGACTATTGGATACTGAATGGCTGTACTACAGTGGCGGCTCTAGACTTGGCGAGGCCTTAGTCGAAACTCATACATGAGGCCACCACGAACACCATTATTGGAAAAAAAAATAGCAGTTGACTTTGTGTATAAGAAGCTGTAGATATGTTGAGTCTCTGTTTACATCGTTGCATTGTCTACCTGAGTGTGTGTCTGGCAGTGAGTATCCTTGTATCTGTATGTATGTTTCTCTGAGTATGTGTATGTTTGTGTACGGCCTTTGGCACTGAGTTTTTGGCGAAGCTATGTTTTATGACAGTGTGTATAATGATTGCCTTCAGGGGGTGGCAGGGTGAGTGTAAAAGAGCAGGAGGGTGCCAGAGTGTTGACAGTGTGTATGGAGGGAGGTGCCAGAGTGCGGAGAGTGGTGCCCATGTGAGAATAGATGTGACAGAGTGTGTGGGGAGGGTAACAGTGAGGGGGGGGTGAGAGGGCATGACAGGGTGAGTGACAGAGTAAGAGGGGGGTGACAGTGTGAGAGAGTGATGAGGAAAGGTGACAGTAAGAGGGGGGTACGTGTATGGGTGACAGAATAAGAGGGGGGTGATGTAGTGTGAGGGGGTGATGAGGAGAGGTGGCAGTAAGAGGGGCGTGAGAGTATGGGTGAGAGGGGATGACAGTGACTGGGTGAGTGACAGTAAGGGGGGGTGACAGTGTGAGGAGGATGATGTAGTGTGGTGGGTGAGATGGGGTGGTGAGGTGACAGGGTGAAAGGAGGGATGACAGAGTGAGAGGGGGTGACAAGGAGAGGGGATGACAGAGTGAGAGGGTGATGATCGGGTGAGGGTGGGTAACAGTGTGATGAGGGATGACAGGGTGAGAGTGGGATGACGTAGTGTGAGGGGTGGTGAGAGGGGGATGACAGGGTGAGTGACAGTAAGGGGGGGTGACATAGTGTGAGGGGGATGACATAGTGTGGTGGGTGAGAGGGGGTGGTGAGGTGACAGGGTGGAAGGAGGGATGACAGAGTGAGAGGGGGTGACGAGGAGAGGGGATGATCAGGTGAGTGAGAGTGAGGGTGGGTGACATAGTGTGGTGAGGGATGACAGGGTGAGAGGGGGTGACAGGGTGAGTGACAGTAAGGAGGGGGTGACAGTGTGAGGGAGATGATGTAGTGTGTTGGGTGAGAGGGGGTGGTGGGGTGACAGTAAGATATGGGGGGAAGGGTTAAAGGGGGTGGTGAGGTGACAAAGTGAGAGGGAGGGTGACAGAGTAAGAGGGGGTTGACAATAACAATATCTGATATTCGACCACATGTGCAATTATTATG
>OW240914.1:4763883-4784956 GCA_933207985.1 Pelobates cultripes | reverse complement strand
TTCCTCGTTTTTGGTGAGTGTACACAAGCTTTGTGTATACAACACTGTGTATACAAGAGCTATCTTTTATTTGGCAGTGTCCTGATTAGTAGAATTATGAGGTATAACTGTACTCCGTCTGTGTGACCATCACCACTACATACAGAGATCACATTCTGGTGGAGATTCTAGGAATCGGCGTTCCCAGAAATTATAGCAGGTTCATTATAAATACCACCAAGCAGGATATTGTACTATATTCATCTCTTTTAATCACTAAAGTGAGAATTCAAAGTGAATTTAAACTTTACGGCCAAAGTAGACAAGCTAGAAACATAGCTGGCTTCGAGAATATTTTCAGTTTGCCTAGAGCACACCTTGAATTTGAAATTCACTTTGAATCTTCACGTTGGTAAATATCGCTGCGGAAAACAGCTTTTATTCTCAAATATCAGGCTTCGCTTGAAATACCGTATAAGTCACTTAACTGTACTATTCCCATAATATTTTTTATAAACTACGGATGAATACACGAAGAATGGAAGTTATGTAAATTTGCATGATTCTGTTATTTTATCCCTGGATTGCAGATAAATATGAAACCGCTGTTATCTTATACAAAAAGAAAAGTCCTGCGCTCACTCCCATCACTCCTGGGCGGCAAAAATGACTACAGTACACATCAGCTAATAGATATAGTAAAAAGGAAGCAAGGTAAAGGGTCAGAGTGGGACCAGTCTAGGGGGGTCTGCCTTGACGTTGGCAGGCGGGCATTCCCTCCAGTGGCCATTGGAGCAACTAAATGACCTCCATTTGTTTAAATATACATAGGGATTAAGGAGAGAGCGCAGGTAACTTTCTTTTCTTTGGTTTTTACTATATATTGGGGCTGATGTGTACTGTAGTCATTGCTGCCGCCCAGGAGTGATGGGAGTGAGCGCAGGACTTTTTTTGTATTTGTATTCACTTTTTGTATCACACATCTAGGTTACAATGCTGCCGCCCATCCCATGTGTTCCCTATTAAGGGTTAACAAGTATATAGGGGTGTATATAAAAAATACCCCTAACTAAATGACCTCCATTTGTTTAAATATACATAGGGATTAAGGAGAGAGCGCAGGTTACTTTTTTCTTTTGCGGTTATCTTATGTTTATGGGTGTAATGGAGCTCCCTATACCCCTGACTGGGTACCACCGCCAAGGACCGCTTCCTAGCTGGAACAGGGACAAACCGCAGCACTTCTGCCCACCATCGCCATGGCTTGCATGGGTATGGCGGAACCAACCTCGCCACTGTGCACTGGAGAAGCCTGGTTGCTCGCCTGCTCCCTTTAGACTATGGCCCTGCAGTTCAGAGCTGTTATTTTCCCTGCTGAAAGGTGTATTCGTGCCTTTCTGCCATGGTGTTCGGTAGATTCCATCTACCGAACAAACTACCGAACGATGGACCACCTGGGAGCCGGAGTGTGCCGTCAATTGACCGCCCAGAAGCTGCGGTTAACCGCAGCTTAATTGATGAATGCTGGGTGGCCTTTGTTCGTCTGCCGAACACGTGGCAGCGGCCATTTTACCTCCCGAACGGCCAGCGGTGTTCAGCACCCAAACTATGGAACTGAAAACGGACACTTATTGGCGCGAACACCGCTGAGCCGCCAGCCTCCTTACCTTCCCATTCAGTAGCAGAACCGAATGACCGTTCATTCGGTAGTTTAACCGGATGAACAGCATCACCCAGATAGCTAAGCCATGGAGCCTATTCGTGTAATGAAAGACTATGGGAAAGACTGTATGTATGTGATCTGAGCGCCATTCGGTAGTAATGTGCGCTCAGATCTAAGCTATCTGGGGATATGTAGAATGTATATGTTTTATGTAATAAATGTGACTGTATGTAATTTTATGTCTTTTACTGTATTTTTACTGCCATGTGTGTAATGGAGTTTTGCCTCTGTCCTGGGAGATAAGTGGATTACTTCCCAATTATATCCAGGACAGAGAGGGGGGATTGTGATGTAATTGTGGGAGTGTTTAAAGGTGTATGTATGTGACTGGCTAAGAGCCAATATGTTTCCCAGTTTCCCATCTGGTCCCCTAGGGGAGTGTCCACCAGGTGGGAGACCTGCATAAAAGCCGGGCAGTTAGCCCCAGTAAACCAGATTGTAACGGCTACCCAGCTGGTAAGGGGTATCTGCCGTTGGAGACGTCCTTTTCTAGGCAAGCTGCTGTGAAGTAATGTAAGAAGTCCTATTCCCATCCACGATATCCAAGTGTATAATCAGGCATCGCTGTAAAATGAGGCAGAGTAACGGTACCATTAATCCCCTCCAAGAACAAGACGAGGCTACGTTTTGAAGGGTCAAGTAGAACTGATGTTTATTGACAGGGGTCTCTTTTTATGCAATGGTGCCCTCTGAAAGGCTACACCCACATAATTAACACAACAGCCAATTAGATACATGGTTCAACCCCCACGTCTCCTCCCCTCAGATAACATAATTAAAACAGACACAATTTTAACCACATTCTGGATGTACCCCAAAAACAGGGGGTACACCTTTAAGTCCGCTTAATAGCTCTCACTCACGGGAACAATATATCCAAATTTCAGCCCATTCGGTTGAGGGGTTCGGGAGTTATGGATCTTTGAAGTTTTGACCAACCGCACAGGTTTTCTAGCCGAAAATAGTTCCATAAGTATTGGCCTTGCGGTCGGTCTCCGTTTGTGCATTAAAACCGCACGAACCCCTTGCCATCCACAGTCATCCTGGTGTTCGCTGGAATCCCTATGAAAGCTTAAACAAAACTACAGAACGGCCGGTCGTTCGGTAGTTCCAGCACGAACTTACGAGCTCCTGGAGGTCTCTGCGGTGTTTGCCTGTTTGCGTATCCGTTTTTAGTTCCATGCGTTCACAGGCAAACACCGCCGTTCGTGCGTAAGATGGCGGCGAACACATGTAAAGTCCCGTAATTGTGGCCATCTAACCTGAGCACAAAGGAATCCATATGAACCATGCGAACGGCTCCACAAGCACTGGGAGGTAAAATATCAATTAACTGTTCCCCTGGGTGGTCCGATGTTCGGTATTTTGGGCTGTATTCTATAGTAGGAATATTTCCACGAAAACTAGCCATTCGGTTTTTTGTGTGATACATCCAGCAGCGTTGTTATTTAAGGCCAGGCAAAAAGCATGGGCAAAATCATAGTTCTGTTACACAGATTCTGCTTGACCTTCAAACCGAAGTGTCGTCTCGTCTTTGGGGGGATTTACTGTATGCTGTTAGAGACTGATTGCCAGGAGTGTAAGCTGCTTGGGGGCTTTTCCTGTTCATCTGCTAACAGGTATTCGTGTGTCTCTATTTCGGGAGTTTGGTGCACTACTTGATATGCAGTTCGGGAGTTTCGAGTATTCCCTTGGTTGCAGTTCGGGAGTTGGTGAATTTGTGGGTTTGCAGTAGCTGTCTGTGCATCTGAAAAAGGGGAATATCGCCTAAACGGTTTTTAACCTTTTGTGGACAAAACGGTCCGTTACAATGGGTTCCTAGAACCGCTCCCTCCTGGAGCCCAATGGGGAATTCGCTCTAGACACCCCCAGGCATTGGACGACACTCAGTCCTGGGAGCTCTAGTCCTTACAAGGACTTTCCCCCTTGAATCCTCCACACTGGAAAAGTAATTATCCCTTTCACCTTCCAGTAATCAGACGACACATAGTTCTGGGAGTACAAGCTGGAATACATTTTTTGGCAGCCACAACTGACCTTTTATGCAGGTCCCCATGCAAGGGGCACTCCCCCCTGGACCTGAGAGTAAAAACATACAGTAAAAATATACACAACATACACCCAAAAGTACCCTAAAAGTACATAAAACCCCACAAATGAATAAGTTACATCCCCTGATAGCTCCGATCTGGGGGATCAACATATCCAAAAATCACCCAGATCGGTTCAGAGGTTCAGGATTTTCCTGGAAGTCATAATTTGATGGAGAGCACGCATGGTCCCCTAGCCGAAAATAGTTCCATAGAATCGCGGCTAAGTGCTGGGACCGACTGGGAACCGCAAAGTCTTCATGCCGAAAATAGCTCCATGGAATCGCCTCCATGTGAACGGCCACCAGGGAGCTAGAATTCAGTTCTATGCGTACGAATGGAAAGTGCCGAACCAAGGGTACAAGGGGGAATAAAATATGGGTCTTTACAGTAGCTGACCTGGCCTATAGTCTGTGGGCAGGAGGCTGGCAAGCAGGCTCCTCCAGGAACTCGTGGAAAACTCACGAGGACAAGGGAGTTTGTCACAATGGGAATACTATCTTAACCTAAAACATAAAGAACTTAAAGGAACCACATACATTAATTCCTTCCTCGCCCGGTTTAACGCTTTAAAGCTTTATGGGTAGATATCTACTTGGGGCAAACAAAAGGAAATCAACTATTGGTTGGGATATGTTATAAACCACCTAATGTAAATATTAATGAGGAAGAACAGCTGTTTGAGCAAATTGTGAAAGCTGCAAATCGGGGTAACACGTTAATTATTGGAGATTTTAATTACCCGGACTTAAATTGGGATAGAGTAACTAGTACTTCAGCAAGGGGCATCAGGTTTTTAAATGTGTTAAATGACACCTTTGTGTCACAACTGGTACAAGCACCAGCTAGAAAGGATGCTTGTCTGGATCTTGTTATAACAAACAATGTTGGTCTTTTAACCAACATTCAAGTAGGGGAGCATTTGGGAAACAGTGATCACAATATGGTAATTTTTGAAATAAACGCAAAAAAGCAAAAGCTCGCGGGGTATACTAAAACATATAATTTTAAAAAAGCCAATTTCAATAAGATTAGGGCAGCTTTACAACATATCGACTGGCATAAACTCCTTAGTGATAAAAACACTGAGGATAAATGGAAACTATTCAAACAAATATTAGGAAGGTACATTTCTCAGTATGTACCATTGGGTAATAAATATAAAATTATTAAAACCAATGTGGCTTAGTAGAGAAATAAAACAAGAGATTACAAATAAGAATTGTAAAAAAACAAAAAATGAAAGTGCAGGTACACTGGAAACAGAGTTGGGTTTATTAGCTAATGAAGACCAGGAAAAAGAAGGAATTTTAAATAACTATTTTCTTCAGTATATATTAATGAGGATCCTATGGCAAGAGATATGCAAATGATTGCTGCAAAAAACTTGCAGATAACTTGTGATTGGATTACTCGAGACAAGGTGCTACAGCTATTAAAGAAAATTCATGTAAATAAAGCTCCAGGTCCTGATGGTATTCACCCATAATACTTAAGGAGCTAAGTGGGGAAATAAGTGAACCTCTGTAATTAATTTTTCAAGATTGTTTCAGGTATTGTACCGGAGGATTGGAGGAAGGCAGATGTTGTTCTTATATTTAAAAAGGGTTCAAAATCCTTGCCTGGAAATTATAGACCTGTGAGCTTAACTTCTGTAACTGGGGAAAATATTTGAAGGGCTATTAAGGGATAATATTCAGGAATTCATCGGGAAGAACTTTGTTATTAGCAATTATCAGCATGGTTTTATGAAACATAGGTCATGTCAAACTAACCTAATTGCATTCTACGAAGAAGTAAGTAGAAGTATAGATCAGGGTGTTGCAGTGGATGTGATCTACTTGGATTTTGCCAAGGCATTTGATACGGTTCCTGACAATAGGTTAGTCTTCAAACTAAAAGAAATTGGTCTAGATGAATATTCGTGTTGTTAGGTAGAACATTGGCTTAACCCCTTAAGGACACATGACATGTGTGACATGTCATGATTCCCTTTTATTCCAGAAGTTTGGTCCTTAAGGATAGAGTACAACGAGTTGTCATTAATGGTAAATTTTCAGGCTGGACAAAAGTGGTAAGTGGTATCCCTCAGGGTTCTGTTTTGGGACTGCTTCTATTTAACATATTTATAAATTATCTTGAAATAGGCATTGAAAGCCATGTATCAGTGTTTGCAGACTTTGTAACACAAAACTTTGTAAAGTAATAAAATGTGAGCAGGATATTGCTTTGCTGCAGAGAGATTTGGATAGATTGGGGGACTGGGCACTAAAATGGCAGATGAAATTTAACGTAGAGAAATGCAAAGTTATGCACTTCGGGGTTAAGAATGCACAAGCAATTTACACCCTAAATGGTAGTGAACTAGGGATAACCACACACGAGAAGGATTTGGGAATTGTTATAGACAACAAATTAGGCAGCAATATGCAATGTCAATCTGCAGTTGCTAAGGCCAGTAAGGTATAAATAGGGGCATAAATGCTCTGGATGAAAATATAATTTTGCCTCTTTATAATTCGCTGGTAAGACCACACCTTGAATATTCTGTGCTATTTTGGGCGCCTGTTTTAAAGAAAGATATCATGGTACTAGAAAAAGTCCAGAGACGAGCTACAAAATTGATAAATGGAATGGAGCATTTTAGTTATGAAGAAAGGTTAAAAAATTAAATCTGTTTAGTCTGGAAAAACTGTGCCAGATATGATAACATTATACAAATATATTCGGGGTCAATACAAACCTTTATCTGGAAATCTATTCATAAACAGGGCTATACATAGGACACAAGGTCACACATTTAGGTTGGAAGAAAGGAGATTTCATCTAAGGCAAAGAAAAGGTTTTCTTACAGTAAGAACAATAAGGATATGGAATTCTCTGCCTGAAGAGGTGGTTTTATCAGAGTCCATACAGATGTTTAAACTGCGATCGGATAAATACTTGCAAAAACATAACATACAGGGATAACATTTCTAATTAGTGGGGTAATAGCTGCTTGATCCAAGGAGACATCTGACTGCTATTTTGGGGTCAAGAAGGATTTTTTTCCTAGTTTGTTGCAAAATTGGAAGCGCTTCAGACTGGGTTTTTTTTTTGCCTTCTTTTTGGATCAACAGCAAAAACATCTGTGAGGAAGGCTGAACTTGATGGACGCAAGTCTCTTTTCAGCTATGTAACTATGTAACGCCGCTAACCTGATAGCCGTGTGTTTAGCTGTATTTATGAATTCTAGTTTATATTTACAATCTCACATGCGTTTAATTTGTGTTTTTTCCCACTGCTCGGTTGGAGCCATGTTGAATGCTAATGTGGTACCTATCCTCTTACAAGATTCTCTCTTTTTCAACAGCTTCTCAGAGGGAGAGAGAGTTAGGTAGATAAGCTTATCTAAAGCCCTCCCTTCACTGCACTATTGTTCCCCTTTATTTAGCTCCTGGCAGGTGAAGCTCACAGATGTTGTGTCCTTATACTCACAGACATGTGTCATAGTACAAAGATCTTCTAAAACGTGCATTGAGCTGTAAGAAGATCCTATCAGCCACTGAGGGACTGAGTGTGCTATATTTTGCCATACAACCCTTCTTCGCCTTATATATATTTTTTGATTGTTTGTAATTTCATTGAAATCCCAACACAGAGTTGTTGTTTTTTTATTTTTATAAAACTATATCTTTTTGATAGCACCACGTTAAGGTCTGTTGAACAGAAGGTTTTGCAGACTGTTACTGGACTTCATTTACTACATTCTAATGAATGGGTTTCAGTAAGTGTTATTATTCACTATATGAACGATGTTTAGTATTTTTTACAATTTGGTTATTCTGGTATCAAATGTAAAATTTAGATTTCCGACATTTGAAACTTTACTGAATACAATGCAGATTATTTGAGGAGCTGGACTGCCACCTGCTGGTGCAGTTTTGTGAGGAAACATTAGCTAGGTGCTACAAAGTTTGTGGTGAGACCAAACACAATGACACTACCAACAGTGAGAAGTCCTCCTCAGGCACAGAACCTCGAGAAATCATGTTTCCACACCTATCCCAGAGTTTATACCTTAGGAATTGACACCGTTTTAAACACAGCTTCATTATACCATAGGACCAGTGACCAGAATCCTGCCATTTAGATTCACTTATGCCGCTGCCAACATTAGACTGCATTGACTCACAGAGATCACACAGCGCTGAGTGATGACATCGCCGCCCTGTGCTCTCCGTGAGGAAGACAGCATTGGAGAGTAAATGGCCAGTGCATCCGACCCAATGTGGACTGACATTGCAGAGGAAATACAGCTTACATGTCCAAACAGTTGGATGCAGTGGCCAGTGGTCTTCCACCTTGTCTGCGAGCAGTGGCTGCTGCTGCCTTACTGGTAGCAGAAGCTGACAAGCTCACCTTGGGTCAGGAACTCTACGTGAGAGTACCTCATGCAGTACAGACCCTCTTGGATTATAAGGGAAATCATTGGTTTAGCAACAGTCGAATGACCAAATATCAGGCTATGTTGTGTGAAAATCCAAGAGTACACCTCGAAACTGTCAACAATTTGAATCCAGCTACCCTTCTGCCCCAGACTACTGAAAGTCAACATGATTGTTTGGAGATAATGGATGAAGTGTTTTCAAGCAGGCCTGATCTTCATGATTTCCCCAACCATAATCCGGACATACAGTATTATACTGATGGTAGTAGTTATGTAAAGGAAGGTGTACGTTAGGCAGGATATGCGGTAACAACTATAGACAAGGTGATAGAAGCACGGCCACTGTCGAAAGGGACATCAGCACAGAAGGCGGAATTGATTGCATTAACAATGGCCTTGCAATTAGCTGAAGGGTTGAGAGTGAATATTTACAGAGATTCGAAATACTCTTTTCTAACCACCCATGCCCATGGAGCATTGTATAAAGAAAGGGGATTGTTGAATTCAGAAGGGAAAGAAATCAAGTATGCAGTAGAAATACTCCAACTGTTAGAGGCGGTATGGGAACCAAAGGAAGTCGGTATTATACATTGCAGGGCACATCTGAAAGGTGATAGTGATGTAGTAAAAGGAAATCGCATGGCCGATAGTGCAGCAAAACATACCGCTGAATCTGGGCAAGAGGAATATGTGGGGTATGTTGCTGCCCTTGTGCCGGCACCTCTGTCTCAATGGACTCTGATATATACAACCCAAGAGATGGAGTGGTTGAAGACTGAAGCTGGGAAATACTTGGAGAATAATTGGTATCAGTTAGAAGATGGAAGAATAGTTATTCCGACATCTCTGGCTATAGAGATTGTTCAGAACTTCCAGAATGGTACACATTCAGGAAGAGATAGTATGGAAGAATCTCTCAGGAAACATTTCTACATACCAAGATTATCCAATCTTACTCAAGCTATTGTTCGAAGATGTGTTTTGTGTGCTCGAAACAATGCAAAACAAGATCCTGTCAAACCCCCTGGAGTTCAATATATGGGAGGACTCCCAATGTCAGATTTGCAAATAGACTACACTGTAATGCCTAAATCTGGGGGATATCGTTACTTGTTGGTAGCTGTGTGTACCTACTCAGGTTGGGTAGAAATTTGTCCAACTTGTACAGAAAAGGCAGGAGAAGTTGTACGATTTCTGTTGCGAGAAGTTATACCCAGAAATGGACTTCTGTGTTCTATCGGATCAGACAATGGTCCAGCCTTTATCGATCAGTGTTTACAACAATTGACTCATGTGCTTGGTATTAAGTGGAAACTTCATACAGCATAGAGACCTAAGAGTTCTGGAAAGGTGGAACGGATGAACAGAACAATAAAAACCCAATTGGCTAAAATGTGTCAGGAAACTCAGCTCAAGTGGAATGTCCTTTTGCCAATAGCTCTGTTGCGGATACGTAGTACTCCTACCAGAAGAATGGGTCTGTCTCCCTTTGAAATCGTGTATGGGCGTCCACCTCCCATACTCAGTAATCTAAGGGGGACTTGAATCAGTTGGGTGAAGGAATTACTCGGCAGCAGGTTGTAGAGTTGGGTAAAACTATGGAGGAAGTACAGAAATGGGTGCAAGATAGGTGTGACGAGACCAATCTCGCCACATTGCATTGGAGGAGCCTGGCTGCCCGCCTGCTGCCTTTGGATTATGGACTGGCAGTTAAACGGTTAATTTTACTGTGCAGAAAGATTTATTCCTTCCTTTCTGCACAGCCGTTCGGTAGATTCTATGTACCGAACAAACAGACTTCTATCAGCCTCCCCAGAGCCGTGGGAAGTCGGCAGGCGCCGTTAATTGGCCACCCAGAAGCTGCGGTTAACCGCAGCTTAATTGACTGTTACTGGGTGGTAGCGGTTACACCTAGCCGCCACACAATGGCGATGTTCTGGAGCTCCCCGGGCAGCCAGCGCTTTTCTGCCCGGCTTTCCTACGCCAAATCTGGACACTGTGTCAGCTAAGCACCGCTGAGCCTCCAGCCCCTGGTTCTAATTCGTACGTATGTAAATTCGGTATTTTGTGTTGGGGGAATGTTTTAACCCAGATAGCTATGCCATGGAGCCTATTCATGTAATAAAAGACTTTGGCTCCATGGCAATTAAACTGTATTCGTGTGGTCTGAGTGCCATTCACCTAATAATGTGCACTCAGACCTGAGCTATATGGGGATATGTTACATGTCTGTGTTTTATGTAATAAATGTTACTTTATGTATTTTAAAGTATAATACAGGTTTTGTGTCCCCATGTGTGTAATGGAGTTTTGCCTTTGTCTTGGGAGATAATTGAATTACTTCTCAATTATCTCCCAGGGCAGAGGGGAGGAAGCCAGGATGCATTGTGGGAATATACTGTGACTGTGTGTCCTATTTGTCTGCTTGTCTGTCCCTTGTCACAGTCTCCCATTTGGTCCCCTAGGGGAGTGTCCACCAGGTGGGAGACCTGCATAAATACTGGGCAGGTAGCCCTCATTAAACTGACCACTGCTTGACCCTCAACACGGAGCTCTGTCTCGTCTTTGGGGGGATTTACTGTATGCTGATAGAGACTGATTGCCAGGAGTGTAAGCCGCTTGGGTGCTTTTCCTGTTCGTCTGCTAGCAGCTATTCGTGAGGTTCCAGTTCGGGTGTTTGGAGCATTCCCTTGTATGCAGTTCGGGTGTTTGGAGCATTCACTTATTGGCGGTTCGTGTGCTTGGTGTTCTGCAGTAGCTGTGCCTGCATCTCTGGAAAAGGGGCCGATCGCCTAAACGTTTTTCCTTTTTGTGCAAAACGGTCCGTTACAATAGGTTACCTGTGAATATATATCTGTATCAACCGGGAGATCAAGTGTGGATAAAACAATGGAATATTGTTCCATTAGGTCCAAAGGAAGGTAAAGGTGAGGTCCTTATGTTGTTCTTTTATCTGCTCCAACAGCTGTAAAGGTGGCAGAAGTGACTCCGTAGATTCATCATTCTAGGGTTAAACCAGCGGCAGATTCTTGGCAAGCTATTCCAGATTCTGAAAATCCTTGCAAGATCCGGTTAAAGCGGGTAGCTCAGTTGGAGTGAGAAATAATACGAGGAGATATTGGGACATCTTAGTTGAAAGTAACAACAGATATCAGCAAGTAGGTGTTTTTGACGGCCATAATAAAGCCTGACCACCTACCTACGTGTCATAGCCAGAGTGTCTTGAAGGGACCTCTGTGAAGAAAAGTGAGGATCAGAAGAACGACAATTCTTGCAGCCCTCACAATCGGGAAGCTGAGGTGCCGTCACACCTCATTTGGTACTCACAGTATGAGTGTAAGGGATCTGTATCTAAGTGTAGATATTTAGATATAGATTACAGTGTGTGAAAACCAATATCAGGAGAGCCTAACTGTTTTGATCCCCAATTCCAACCCCGTACAATTTGGTTGGTAATTCAGAACAGTAACTCCCAGGGGACCTTGATAAATAGGACTGTGATAAATACCATACATTCTACGGGCATTCTACTATTTGATGCATGTAAGGCGATCTCTGGTAGTGGAAAACCTTGGAATGTATGTGGTAATCTTAAATGGGAACGAACTTATGGGTTTAATGATAAATATTTATGTCCCAGTAAGATCTACTGATCCTGATTGCCCAAATAGGGATTTTAATTTTTGTCCATATTGGTCTTGTGTAGGGTGGGCGACCTGGGGAAAAACAGTGGATCAAGTTGTGTGGCAAACCTAGCCACTTGGACATTATACAGACCGTGGCTTTAAGGGTTGCCTGTATGGTTGTGGGGATATGTATGTTCCTGGGTGTAATGTATGCTGACTGTATAGTATTGTATTGCCTGTATTAGCTATCTGCAGAAAGCAGATAGCTGTATTTCATTTCGTTTCACGAACGGCACCTTTGCGGGCCGTTCGTGAACCGAATAAGCCACCCTGTAATAGCCCACACATTAAGAGATGTGTGGCGCTTGTTAACCGATTGCAACAATGTTGCAATCAGTTATTAGAGGCTCTCCTAGGTGGCCGTCGTTCGACTACCAACCACGCGGCGGTCAGCCATCTTGGATCCTTTGTTCCTCCAGCGGTGTTTGGTTGTCGAGCACGTGGTATTAAAAACGGCTACTCGACGGCGTGAACACCGCTGAAGTTCCGGGCCGTTCGGGAGTTCCGGGCCGTTTGGTATTTTATTCCCCATATGCCAATCGATCTTTTAACCCCTTAAGGACCAAACTTCTGGAATAAAAGGGAATCATGACATGTCACACATGTCATGTGTCCTTAAGGGGTTGTAACGGATCGCCTGGCACCCCGACTGAGTACCCTCCGTTGACGGATGCTCCTAGCGCTTCCTGAGGACTCCAAGCACTGCAGCAGACACCACAACCACCGAACCGGAGAAGCATATAATCCTCTCAAGCATAAGGAATGCTGTAGACAGTTGAATAGGAACCATACGAATAGGTTTACTCTCCTAGCAGTCAAACTGGAACAGCATACAATAAATCCTTCCCCCAATAATGAGACGACACTTCACTTTAAGGGTTAAAACAGGAACTCTCTGTACTGTCACATACAGTCTCTTTTATTCCCAATCCACAAACATAGTACAGCCCACAGGGCGTTACAAAACAACCAATCAATCCGTACAATACACCCAGACCCTCCCACACAAAATCCTCCCCTCTGCAGGTGATATGATTACTGAACACAATGGGTAATCTCATTATCACCGGCAGAGGAATACAGTTTTTACACAATATTTATAACTTCTAAAATATACATGTCACAAACATAAAACATACATTTTCATAATCAATCCATTCAGGGGAACAACATGTTAAAAAATGGCACGAATCAGACCAGGGGTTCAAAAGTTAAGGGAAAGTCCTTTGTGACTAAATGAAGCATGGCTTTCTGGCCCAAACCAGTTTCAGAGTCTTCTATCCTGGAGATAAGTAATTCAATTATCTCCCAGGACAGACACAAGACTCCATTAAGCACATGGTTGCAAAAGACACAAAACACTTTAAAATACATAAAGTCACATTTTACACATAACACACAGACATTTCACATATCCCCAGATAGCTGGGATCTGAGCGCACAAAACTACCGAATAGCGCTCAGATCCTATTCACACAGTTCAATTGCCATGGAGCCGAAGTCTTTAACTACACGAATGGGCTCCATGGCATAGCTATCTGGGTTAATACCTTCACATAAAGTCTGGTCCATAGTCCAAAGGCAAGAGGCGGGCAAGCAGCCCCCTCCAAAGACACGTGGCGAGGCCGGTTTCACCACAGGGGTTAAATGCATGTTTTGGTGAATGTGTTTTTCGTGCGGCGTTCGGTTGTTTTAGCTGGGATCTGAGCGGTAATCTCACGAATGATGTGCTCAGACCCCAGCTATCTACCGAACGCCCATTAGTGCAAATAGACCTAATATTCGAAAAGTTGTGTGTTTTAATATAAATTGCCGGTTCTGCTGCACAGAGGGATAATCCACTTAACGGTACATTCCAGTGGGAGGATCCCTCTCGTACAGCAGTGCCTGATGGGAGAAATGCTCTGTACTGTAAGTTCCCCACGTAGTCCACTCCTGGAATACCCCTGGGTTAGGACTCAGGAAACCCCTTGCATGGGGAATTGTATAAATTGTGGAGCCTGTGAATAAAGCCTCAGTTGACTCCCAGAACTGTGTTTCGTCCGGTTACTGGGGGATTTGGGATATTGCCTTACTTTTCAGCGCTTGACTGTGGATTACCTTCTGTACCAGCGGAGATCGTGGATTTAATATTGCCGTTAACAAGCGCCACACGTCTCTTAATGTGTGGGCTATTACAGGGTGGTTTATTCGGTTCACGAACAGCCCGCAATGGTGCCGTTCGTGAAACGAAATGAAATACAGCAGATACGGCAGATAGCTAATACAGGCAATACAATACTATACAGTCAGCATACATTACACCCAGGAACATACATATCCCCACAACCATAAAGGCAACCCTTAAAGCCACAGTCTCTGTATAATGTCCAAGTGACTAGGTTTGCCACAGACAGTAAAGACTATTTTAAAGTAAAAAGGGCTATATTTGAGAGGTATGCCATCTCACCCTACCTGAAGCCACTAGATTGGCAGACCAACATTTCGATGCCAGGAGGCATCATGGGCCAGTTAATAGGAGCTACCCGAGACCGCCTGCACAACCCAACACGAGAGTATTGCGGGTAGTCTTAATGTAACTAATTGCTTTGTATGTGGAGGTACTAATATGGGAGACCAGTGGCCATGGGAGGCAAAGGAAGTATGGTACCCTGGTTCTGAGACAGATGAACAACAAATACTTTCTCAGTCTGATCATCAAGTAAGTACTAGAGGTAAATCAGAGTGGCGGTTAAAAACCTCCATTATAGGTCATGTATGTTTAGCCAGGAAAGGGCCATTGTATACCACACCTGTTGGCGAGTTTATATGTCTAGGACAGAAAGCCTATAATGCCGATACTAAAGATACTACTTGGTGGTCAGATTCAAATGTCTCAGAGCCTACTAATCCGATTGCCAATTACACCCATTTAAAAGAGGTATGGTTTGACTTATCTGCTACATCCAATTGGAAAGCCCCAGCGAATTTATATTGGATCTGTGGTAAGAAAGCATATTCAGAGTTACCACAAGATTGGGAAGGGGCATGTGTATTGGGTATGCTCAAACCATCCTTCTTCCTGTTGCCAATTGAGACAGGAGAGACCTTGGGAGTTAAGGCTTATGATGTAAATCATAAAAGAGAAAGCATCCTTGAATATAGGTAGCTGGGAAGATGATGAGTGGCCTCCCCAACGCATTATTAATTATTATGGACCTGCTACTTGGGCAGAAGATGATACCTATGGATATAGAACCCCAATATATATGCTCAACCGTATTATTTTTTTTATATATATTTTTATTTTTTCAAGATTTCACAATTTACATAGTACAATCAATTCCTCTATTGCAGCATTTACATTTCTAATATGTTTCCATATATAAACAACATTTCCATTGTATAACGAATATAAATATTCATATCTATAGTTCACATAGATTGCAAAAAGAGGTAAATAAAAATACCTAAAACTTTACATTCACTCATTCATACAATCCCGGGGAACCAATCCTACACTTATCCACTTTTCCCGTCCTTCCCATAAGGTACATTGTTACTAAAGTTCCTCGAGAGTCAATCTCGCATTCAGGGCGGCTCATATCCTAAGAATTATAAGTTCTAATAGTTAGTAATAAAGTTATCAACCATTATTTCCCATTTACTGTATTTCTTCAAACCTACAGAGTTATCTAAAATTAATCCCTTTTCCATCTTACATTGATATATTACCTGTATTTTGATTTCACTCCACTGTATTTCTTTTTTACTTTTCCAGTTTCTAGCCACCGCTAACTTTACTGCCATTAAAATATGAATTATCAACATTTGTTTCTCAGGGGACATAGAAGGCCATCCCAGATGTAACAAAAAACTTTGTGGTGTAAAAGGTATATTTAGCTGACATGAATTATAAATCTGCTTATATACCTCCTTCCATATTTTACTTAAAACTGTACAATGCCACCAAATATGGAGATAATCTCCTTTCGCATCTTCACATCGCCAACAAAAAGAACTCTGATCTAGATACATTTTAGCCAGTTTTTCTGGGACCATATACCATCTATTTAGGAGTTTATAAAAATTCTCTACTATGTTCAAGCAGTGTACCGATTTATTAACTTTCTCTATCGCATTTATCATTTCTTGTTCAGAGATTACTATTTGTAAATCTTTTTCCCACTTACTCTTAGATTTCCAAAGAGGAGCCTTCTGGGATAACTTTAAGAATTCATAACATCTAGAAATATGACCTTTTAGTTCTATATGTTTCCATAATCTTCTTGATGTTACTTATATTTTTATTAAGCTGAATATCCAAGAATTTCGTCAAATAAAACTTAACTCTCAAATATGTAAAAACCTCCTTACTTTCAATCCCAAATTCTACCTGTAGCTGGCTAAATGACTTAAGATCCTTTACGTCTATAATTTGTTGAATGTGCGTAATACCTTTTTGTATCCAACCTCTAATATTAATATCATCAATATTATTATTAATCACCTCCATGGGTAGAAAAGGGAATAATCTATATTCTATTTTATAATTTTTCTTAAATCTATACCAGAATCTCCATATACTATCTATAATTGTCGAATTTTCTGGATGAACCAAATTATTTTTTTCTAAGTTCCTCCTTGTTGTCCAAAACAGGGAGGATAGGCTGCTTGTCTCTACTAGTGATTGCTCTATGTGATGCCAAGATTGAACTTTTTGATCTATACTTAATGTGTTAACAGTATGGGCCAACATACATGCGTCATGATATTCAATTATATTTGGGGCAGCAAGACCTCCCTCTTTTCTTTTCTTAGATATTAACTGTAAACTTATTCTTGGTTTTTTACCTTTCCAAATAAATTTAGAAAAGGCTGATTGTATCATTTTTAACCATGGATTAGGAACTTGTATAGGTATCATTCTAAAAAGATAGTTCCATTTAGGCAAAATATATGATCGAATAGTGTTTATGCGACCTATCCAAGAAATCTCCTTGCCTGCCCATTCTTTTAATAATGTATTAGTATTTTTTATAAGAGGAAGAAAATTAACTTCAATAACTCTATTCATATCTCTTGTTATTTTTATGCCAAGGAATGAGATATATTCCTTGACCCAGACAAAATCATAGGATATTTTAATAAAATCCTTATCTTTCCTGGATAAATTAGTTGTCATTATTGTGGTCTTGTTAATATTTAATTTATAATTTGAGAATACACTATATTGATCTAGTATTCTTATCAATTCCGGCAATGATGATCTAGGATTCTGCATCATAAGCATGACATCATCCGCATATAGATTAATCTTATGCTCTAGATTATTAAGCCAAAACCCCTCAATCTTTCCGTTTTGTCTTATGTCTTCTGCAAGAGGCTCAATGGTCAAAACATAAAGTAGCGGGGAAAGAGGACATCCTTGCCTGGTTCCGTTTTTAATAGTAAACCAATCTGCCTCTATCCCAGGGCCAATGGTCCTTGCCGAAGGAACTGTGTATAGTGCCATAATGGCATCATAAACTGTTCCTACTATGCCATATGATTTCAATGTGTTTCCCAGAAAGTCCCATCTGACCCTGTCAAATGCTTTCTCAGCATCTAATGACAGGGTCAGAAGGGGAGCTCTTTTCCTATTCGCAGCGTCATGTACATCCATTATTCTTCTTAATCCGTCTGATGCTACTCTACCGTATACAAATCCAGCTTGATCCTGATGTATTAAAGTCGGAATACATGTTTTTAATCTATCTGCAATAATTGAGGCGTAAATCTTTACATCCCCATTTAAAAGCGATATTGGACGATAATTCACCAATTTTGCTGGATCCTTATCTGGCTTCAAAATAGGAACGATATTCGCTTGAAGCATCTCCCTAGGAAACACACAATTTTCCACTATTGTATTAAATATCCTAGCGAGACGAGTCGAAAGGGTATCTTTAAATATTTTATAAAATTTATTTGAATAGCCATCTGGACCAGGGGCTTTATTTATCTGTAACTTGTTTATAGCTACTATAACTTCTTCTGGGGTTATTGGTTTATTTATCTCGTTGAGTTGTTCCCTAGTTATTTTTGGCATTTTTTTGTTTTTGAAATACTCTGAAGATGGGGGTTGTTGTCCCACTGATTCTAAGTTATATAATCGACTGTAATAGTCATTAAAAGCTGACCCAATTTTTTTCGGACTTAATAACGTTTCTTTTCCTTCCTCAATTTTATGTATCCTCCTCATTTGTTTTTTGTTTTTCAATTTATTTGTAAGCAGCCTATCCGCCCTGTTTCTCTTATAATACCAATTAATCTTTAGGAGTTGGAGATTTCTCTTTTTTTCCTCAATTAATAATTCATTTATTTGATTCTGCAATAATAGCATATTTATACTTTTCTCCTGAGTTGGTAAAATTTTATTTTCATTCGATAAGTTATAATAATCTACATATAAATCCTTCAGGGGTCTCCCCTTTTTTTTTTTATCGATTGTACCTAACTTAATTAAATAGCCTCTTATGACGCATTTATATGCGTTCCAGACCATCGGCAGTGATACTTCTGCCCCCTCATTTTCCTGAAAGAAGCTATCTGTCATCTCCTCTATATATTCTCTATTTTCCTTACTGGAAAGAATATTATCATTTAATCTCCAATGGGTACGTCTTGCACTATTATCCACTATGTCCAACTCCAAGATTATGGCATTATGATCGGACCAAGTTACCTCATCTATAAGAACTTTTTTAGTACTATTAATAAGTCCCACACTACCCAAAAATAAATCAATTCTTGAGTATGAGAAATATGCTCTGGAGAAGCATGTAAAATCCCTCTCCAGTGGATGAAGCACTCGCCATATATCCATGAATCCATATTTCTTAATTATCCTTTGAAATTGTACAGCTTTTGCGGTTACCCCTTTAATTGACCCCTCAGAATTTAAGATTTTCCTATCCATATTTACATCTGGGAGCCGATTGAAGTCACCCGCCAAAAGTAATTTACCCTGTTTTATTTTATCTACTTTATCAAAAAGGTTATAGAAATATTTATTAGAGGGATTATTAGGCGCGTACACATTTACTAACGTATAAATTTCTGATTGGATTTTAATTATCACTATAATAAATCTAGCTTCTTCATCTGATTCTTGATATATGATTTTAGCAACTAAGTCCTCACTTATCATAATGACTACTCCTCTTTTCCTCTGATTCTCTAATGTGGCGGATATTACTGTTGAGAAACTTTGTGGAATGAATCTAAACATATCATCTCTTTTCCAGTGTGTCTCCTGTAAAAAGACGATATGAGCTTTTTCTTTCTTAATATAATCGAACAAGATTGCTCGTTTACTAGGGGAATTTAAACCCTGAACATTTAACGATATAACTTTAACCATTTCTCTTTTTTAATCTTTTTTCTGAACTTCTTTCTATTCTGAGGATGAGCCCCCTTCACAATTACCACTTTCATACCAAACATACCCCATCCTCTCATATACAAGAGGCAATCATTCAACAAACCCTGAGTATTAACCTCTGGGTTTAGATCCAAAAGGGAAAAATCCCCTAAATGGAGTCTAGTCCTCATATAGAAAATTACTAAATGAGGAAAAATTAAAAGCTGAGCTAGGATCGTCCCTTAGTTTTACCTATTATCTTCGCCTGCTCCCATAACACATTACCTCCCCCCTCCAAGCGTTTATTACAAAGCTTCTCTAGATCCTCATTTTAGACTCTTCTGTTTATGTTAAAGAGTCTATCCCGTTCTCTCCTCTACCAGTTGTTTACGAATCCCTACCTACTTTTCCCATACTTCTCTCTTAAAACTATTTGTGAGAATATTACTTCCTTACTAACAGACATTTCCATTTTTATTTTCCAAGTATAAATAACTATTTCCCAAGTGCAAATATTTTGTCTTTCTATAGTCTCAACTAAATTACCGTGTTTCCATAATTTTAAAAATATCCTAAAGTGACTCCAGTGATCATCACAACTATTCCAATACTTTAATCTCTATAATATAATTCTACCTACTTTCATTTAATCCATTTTTATAAGTGCCACTTATATCTATTATTTTACTTAGTGTTTACTCATTTAGTGCTTCATCGTGAGGATAATCCACATATCTTACCTATTTAAATTTATCAATTTTTTCCTTCCTCCTATCGTTTATTCTATAAGTTATACTACTCTAAATATTTTCCCTTATAATAAACTTACTACATCATCCCACATATTAATTTCATCAGTGCTTAATCATAAAACCATGAAATAATACATATTCCTTTAACAAAACTATTAAACCTTTCCCAATAAGGTCTAGTAGGGGTTAAATCTAGATCAATCAGAGAGCTGAATCTTACTTATTCAAATTATTACCATAATTAAACCAAATTTTCCAACCACTTTGTGACCTTGTCAAGTGAGTCAAATATGTGTGTAGTCCCATCCTTAGTAACTATAAGTTTAGTTGGAGATCCCCATCGATATTTTAGATCTTTTTCCCTCAGACGCAGGGTAGCTGGAATAAATTGTTTTCTCGCTTGCCTAGTTTGAAAGGACAAATCTGGGAAAACTTTTATATCTTTAAATTTGCCTTGATCTCTTTCCATTTGTCTTGCTGCTTTTAAAATCTTTTCTCTAAATGAATAAGAATGACAAGCGATAATTATATCTCTTGGAAAATCGTCTGGAAGTGTTCTTGGTTTGTTTAACCGATGAGATCTTTCAAGAAAGTCCCTCTTATCATCGATATTGATTTTGAGAGCTTCAAAAAATTCCGCAAGAAAATTTGCCAAATTGCCCTGCGAAATAGATTCTGGTATGTTTCTTATTCTTAAATTGTTTTTTCTTCCTCTATCTTCTATATTAGTTAATCTCTCCTCCAATTCATTAATCTTCGTTTGTTGTTTTTCTATAGATTCTTTTTGCTTCTGTAGGAGGAATTCCAGATTTTCTATTTTCTGTTCATTTATTTTAACTTTTTGTCCAACAGATATTATTTCCTCCTTTAACTTTACAAAGTTCCCTTGCATTTCCAACTTGATTTGATCCAATTGTTGATCTAAACATTGTTTTAAATATGCTTGAGTGATCATTAGTTCCTCTGATGATTCTTGTGGTTCTACCTCCTTTAGATCTCCTATGTGCTTACTTAAAGGCATTTTATTTGG
>OW240914.1:4734789-4763568 GCA_933207985.1 Pelobates cultripes | reverse complement strand
ATTTATAAACGTTAAATATAAGGGGTCCCAGAACAGCTTGAAAATTTACCATTAATGACAACTCTTTGTACTCTGTTTTTAAGCCAATGTTCTACCCAAGAACAAGCATTTTCATCTTGACCGATTTCCTTGAGTTTGAACACTAATCTATTGTGTGGAACTGTATCAAATGCCTTGGCAAAATCCAAATAGATCACATCCACCCTGATCTATATGTAACGGCACCCCCAGGCATAAAAGGGGTTAACAGCCGTTTAGGTGTTAACCAGATATATAGGCAGATATACAGGCAGCTACTGTAGACACCAATCCACCGAACCAGAGAAGCATACGAATTCTCTCAAACCTACGAATGCTGTAAACAGCCGAATAGGAAAAACCATACGAATAGGTTTACACTCCTAGCAGTCAAACTGGAACAGCCTACAATAAATCCCCCCCCAAGAACGAGACAAGGCTCCGTGTTGAGGGTCAAAACAGGAACAGGCAGAGCTGTGGGTTTATTCTTATATACACATTAGTACCACCCACAGGGTTTTGTAAAACAACCAATAAACACGTACAATACACTCAGTGACTCCTACACAAAATCCTCCCCTCTGCCTGTGATACATTTACCTTACACAATGGGTTAATGTAATTATCATTTTTCCACATTATTTATAACTTTAAAAGTATGAATCACATTCACATAAATACATTTTCAGAATCAGCATACTCCAAATACAAACATATGTCAAAATCATACAAATTGGTCCAGTGGGTCAAAAGTTAGATCGAATGCCTTTGTGACCAAATGAAGCATGGCTTTTCTGCCCAAAACCAGTTCCACAGAGTCTTCTATCCTGGAGATAATTGGGAAGTAATCCAATTATCTCCAAGGACAGAGGCAAAACTCCATTGAACACATGGTAGCAAAAGACAATAAAATACATAAAATATATAACTGTGCAGCTATTGCATAAAACAGGTACATTCAACATATCCCTAGATAGCTTAGATTTGAGCGCACATTATTACTGAATGGCGCTCAGATCACATACATACAGGGAGTGCAGAATTATTAGGCAAATTAGTATTTTGACCACATCATCCTCTTTATGCATGTTGTCTTACTCCAAGCTGTATAGGCTCGAAAGCCTACTACCAATTAAGCATATTAGGTGATGTGCATCTCTGTAATGAGAAGGGGTGTGGTCTAATGACATCAACACCCTATATCAGGTGTGCATAATTATTAGGCAACTTCCTTTCCTTTGGCAAAATGGGTCAAAAGAAGGACTTGACAGGCTCAGAAAAGTCAAAAATAGTGAGATATCTTGCAGAGGGATGCAGCACTCTTAAAATTGCAAAGCTTCTGAAGCGTGATCATCGAACAATCAAGCGTTTCATTCAAAATAGTCAACAGGGTCGCAAGAAGCGTGTGGAAAAACCAAGGCGCAAAATAACTGCCCATGAACTGAGAAAAGTCAAGCGTGCAGCTGCCACGATGCCACTTGCCACCAGTTTGGCCATATTTCAGAGCTGCAACATCACTGGAGTGCCCAAAAGCACAAGGTGTGCAATACTCAGAGACATGGCCAAGGTAAGAAAGGCTGAAAGACGACCACCACTGAACAAGACACACAAGCTGAAACGTCAAGACTGGGCCAAGAAATATCTCAAGACTGATTTTTCTAAGGTTTTATGGACTGATGAAATGAGAGTGAGTCTTGATGGGCCAGATGGATGGGCCCGTGGCTGGATTGGTAAAGGGCAGAGAGCTCCAGTCCGACTCAGATGCCAGCAAGGTGGAGGTGGAGTACTGGTTTGGGCTGGTATCATCAAAGATGAGCTTGTGGGGCCTTTTCGGGTTGAGGATGGAGTCAAGCTCAACTCCCAGTCCTACTGCCAGTTCCTGGAAGACACCTTCTTCAAGCAGTGGTACAGGAAGAAGTCTGCATCCTTCAAGAAAAACATGATTTTCATGCAGGACAATGCTCCATCACACGCGTCCAAGTACTCCACAGCGTGGCTGGCAAGAAAGGGTATAAAAGAAGAAATCTAATGACATGGCCTCCTTGTTCACCTGATCTGAACCCCATTGAGAACCTGTGGTCCATCATCAAATGTGAGATTTACAAGGAGGGAAAACAGTACACCTCTCTGAACAGTGTCTGGGAGGCTGTGGTTGCTGCTGCACGCAATGTTGATGGTGAACAGATCAAAACACTGACAGAATCCATGGATGGCAGGCTTTTGAGTGTCCTTGCAAAGAAAGGTGGCTATATTGGTCACTGATTTGTTTTTGTTTTGTTTTTGAATGTCAGAAATGTATATTTGTGAATGTTGAGATGTTATATTGGTTTCACTGGTAATAATAAATAATTGAAATGGGTATATATTTGTTTTTTGTTAAGTTGCCTAATAATTATGCACAGTAATAGTCACCTGCACACACAGATATCCCCCTAACATAGCTATAACTAAAAACAAACTAAAAACTACTTCCAAAAATATTCAGCTTTGATATTAATGAGTTTTTTGGGTTCATTGAGAACATGGTTGTTGTTCAATAATAAAATTAATCCTCAAAAATACAACTTGCCTAATAATTCTGCACTCCCTGTACAGTTCAATTGCCATGAAGCCAAAGTCTTTCACATAGTCTTTCGTTATACGAATGGGCTCCATAGCATAGCTATCTGGGGTATCACTGTTCAAATAGGGCAAGTACCGAATGACTCGGCTTTCGTGTCTTTGCAGGGGAAAATCAAGCGTTTCAACATGGGGCCATAGTCTAAAGGCAGCAGGCAGGCAACCAGGCTCCTCCAATGCACAGTGGCGAGATTGGTCTCGTCACATCTCTCCCCTTTTCCAAACAGACTAACAGGGTATCTGACCTCCTGCTGGTCAGTGCCCTGGTTAGTCCAGCAGCCCACCCACAAAACACAATCAGCAGTACAGCCCACCCACAATAACTGGTTACTACACCTGGGTAGAGGAGAAACTTGTCCATGTCCAGGTGCCTCACCACCGCTGTGCGAGGTACTGGTAGGCTGCCTTGGTGGGTTGCTGAGTGGGCATAGACCAGCGGTACTCTGCCCTGGTGCCAGCCCTACCGTGGAAGTAGCCTGGTTGGAGCCTGGTTGTTGGAGGGGGAGACCGACTGTCTCCCCTTTGGATACACAACTCTGCTGCTGGAGGGGGAGACCGACTGCCCTGTTGCTGGGGGACAGGACTGACCGTCTCTGCCCCCGGTAGCTCAGCCTGCCGCTGGGGAATGGAGACTGGGCTCCCAATTCCCTGTACATTGCTCTACCGCTGGGGAATGGAGACTGGGCTCCCAATTCCCTGTACATTGCTCTGCTGCTGGAGAATGGAGACTGGGCTCCCAATTCCCTGCAATTCACTCTGCCGCTGGGGGACAGGACCAGCTGTCTCTGCCCCCTGTAACTCAGCCTGCCGCTGGGGAATGGAGACTAGGCTCGCAATTCCTAATAAATCACTCTACCGGTGGGGGACAGGACCAACTGTCTCTGCCCCCTGTAACTTAGCCTGCCGCTGGGGAATGGAGACTGGGCTCCCAATTCCCTGCAATTCACTCTGCCGCTGGGGGACAGGACCAACTGTCTCTGCCCCCTGTAACTCAACCTGCTGCTGGGGAATGGAGACTGGGCTCCCAATTCCCTGCAGGACCGGTGGAGAGAACTCAGTCCCATCTCCACCGGCCACCTGGGGTCCTTCCCAGTAAATCTCCACAATATCTTCCCAGCTGAATGGGTCTGGATCTGGGCCTGTCACCTTGCTGTCCTGCTGAGCCTTCCCAATGGAGTGGAAGAGATCTCAGTAGTCCTGCTCCAGTTCCCACTCCAGGGTTGCTAGGTGAGCCAGGTCTTGCTCTACCTCATGGGGGTCATCCCAGTCATGCCTGGCCTCCCTCTCGTAGAAAATGTCCTGAAGCCTAGTCTGCGCCGGGCTCCCGAAGTCAGGCTCTGCAAAGGACTCCCATAACAAGCCTGAACCATCAAACTCCTCTCCCTCTGGCTTGTCATGCTCGGCTGTCCAGGGTATATACTGTGCATCCTCCAGCCATACCCAGTGCTCTAGTTCCTTCACCCATTCCTCCAAGGGCTGCTCTCCCAGGAAGGGCATCCGCAGGGCCACTTGCTTCTGCAACCGCTGCTCTTCACTGGGGAGACACTCACCCCGCTGGTATTGTAAATTATCCAGGGCCTGGTACCAGATGCCTTTCCTCAATGCATCCTGGCCATCCAGGTCCTCCTCCTAGTATAACACTGCTGGTTGCATTCTGTTGCTTTTAGGGTCACTGTACTGGGACATGCGTTGCCCCCAACTTGTAAATCCACGGAATGGTGTCTCCTGTAGCTGTCCTTCTGGCTGTGGGAACGATCCCACCGCTGCCACTAATTATAACGGCACCCCCAGGCATAAAAGGGGTTAACAGCTGTTTAGGCGATATTCCCTTCCAGATATACATGCAGACTACTGTAGACACCAATCCACCGAATCGGAGAAGCATACCAATGCTCTCAAACATACGAATGCGGTAAACAGCCGAATAGGAAAAACCATACGAATAGGTTTACACTCCTAGCAGTCGAACTGGAACAGCATACAATAAATCCCCCCCAAGAACGAGACAAGGCTCCGTGTTGAGGATCAAAACAGGAACAGGCAGAGCTGTGGGTTTATTGTTCTTATATACACATTACTACCACCCACAGGGTTTTGTAAAACAACCAATAAACACATACAATACACTCAGACACTCCCACACAAAATCCTCCCCACTGCCTGTAATACAATTACCTTACACAATGGGTTAATGTAATTATCACAGGCAGAGAAATACAGTTTTTCCACATTACTCATAACTTTAAAAGTATGCATCACATTCACATAAAATGGCGCTCAGATCACATACATACAGTTCAATTGCCATGGAGCCAAAGTCTTTCCCATAGTCTTTTGTTATACGAATGGGCTCCATGGCATAGCTATCTGGGGTATCACTGTTCATATAGGGCAAGCACCGAATGAGCCGGCTTTCGTGTCTTTGCAGGGGAAAATCAAGCGTTTCAACATGGGGCCATACAGGGCCGGCCTTAGGTGTTCAGGCGCCCTGTGCGAAACAATCTTGTGGCGCCCCCCCCCCTCACCTGTCTCTGTTTGGACCCCTTCAAACTATTTTAGGAGCATTCACAATCTGTTGCCTCCACCCCCTTCTACAAAACCACTGCACCTCTTAACCAAAATCCCTGGCCAGATCTTCACCAAGCCCCTGGCCACCACTTCATCAAACTCCTGGCCACCCCTTCCCCTTCATCAATGCCCTGGCCATCCCTTCGTCAAACTCCTAGCCACCCCTTACCCTTCATCAATCCCCTCCCACCCCTTTATCAATTCCTGCCACCCCTTCATCAGTCCCCTGCCCCTCTCATCAATTCCCTCCCACCCTTTACTCAGCCCTCTGCCCCTATTCATCAGCCGCCTGACCCCCTAATCAATCCCCTCCCCCTTTTATCAGCCCCCTGACCCCCTCATCAGTACCCTCCCACCCCTATCACCCACCTGCCCCCCTTTAATCAGTCCCATGCCCCCCTTTTCAACCCCCTGCTCCCCTTCATCAGCCCCCTTAATACATCCCATGCCAAATAATCCAACCCCTGGCCACCCCTTCATCAGTCCCCTGCCCCCTCATCAATTCCCTCCCACCTATTTATCAGCCATCTGCCCCCATTTCATCAGCCCCCTGATCTCCTCATCAATCCCCTCCCACTCCTTTATCAACCACCTGCCCCCTTTAATCAGCCCCATGCCCCCCTTTTCAGTTTCCTGCCACCCTTTATCAGCCCCCTTAATAAATCCCCTGCCAATTAATGCAATCCATGCCACCCCTTCATCAACCCTTTGCACCCCTTAATCAGACCCTGCCTCCCTTAATCAAACCCCTGCCCCCCTTAATCATACCCTGTCATCCATGCCCAGTCCCCTGCCCCCCTTAATTAGACCCAGTGTCACCCATAGCCAGTCCCAGTCCCCTGCCCCCCTTAATTAGACCCAGTGTCACCCATAGCCAGTCCCAGTCCCCTGCCCCCCTTAATTAGACCCAGTGTCACCCATAGCCAGTCCCAGTCCCCCCAATAGGACCCAGTTAGTCCCCTGCCCCCTTAGTCCAGTGCCCTTATCTAGTCCCCTGCCCCTCCCCACTCTTATAGTCCCATAGCCAGTCCAGTCCCCTGCCCCCCTTAATTAGACCCAGTGTCACCCATAGCCAGTCCCAGTCCCCTGCCCCCCTTAATTAGACCCAGTGTCACCCATAGCCAGTCCCAGTCCCCTGCCCCCCTTAATTAGACCCAGTGTCACCCATAGCCAGTCCCCTGCCCCCCTTAATTAGACCCAGTGTCACCCATATCTAGTCCCCTGCCCCCTTAATTAGACCCAGTGCCACCCTTATCTAGTCCCCTGCCCCCCTTAATTAGACCCAGTGTCACCCTTATCTAGTCCCCTGCCCCCCTTAATTAGACCCTGCCCCATTTAATGAAAGATGTTTGGCTTAAAAATAAATAAGGTACTTACTTTGAAGGCTGCTGCTCCCTCCCTGTCTGCAGAGCACCGGCCGCCGCCCTCACACATGGAGCGGATCCCTCTGCGGCTCTCTGTGAAGGTGCCTTGGACGCCCCTGCGCCCCAAGCTCCTCCTCCACGCTCCGGAAACTGACCGCGGCTCAGCTCTCACACAATCTCGGGCCGGCCAGTGACAGAGCGACTGCGAGCTGTGTCGGCCGCCCGGCGCCCCTGTTGCCATGGCGCCCTGTGCGGCCGCACAGCTCGCACACCCCAAAGGCCGGCCCTGGGGCCATAGTCTAAAGGCAGCAGGTGGGTAACCAGGCTCCTCCAATGCACAGTGGCGAGATTTGTCTCGTCACACTATACTTCTACTTACTTCTTCGTAGAACGCAATCAAATTAGTTTGACATGACCTGTGCTTCATAAAACCGTGCTGATTTTTGCTGATAACCATGTTCTTCTCAAGGAATTCTTGAATAATATCCCTTAATAACCTTTCAAATATTTTACCAGCCACAGAAGTTAAGCTCACAGGTCTATAATTTCCAGGCAAGGATTTTGAACCCTTTTTGAATATAGGAACCACATCTGCCTTCCTCCAATCCTCCGGAACACTTCCTGAAAGAAAAGAATCTTGAAAGATTAAAACAGAGGTTCACTTATTTCTGCACTTAGTTCCTTAAGTACACGTGGATGGATACCGTCAGGCCCTGGAGCCTTGTTTATATTAACTTTCTTTAGTTGCTGCAGCACCTTGTCTTGAGTTAACCAATTACAATTATTCTGCAAGTTTTTAGTAGCTATCATTTGCACATCTATTGCCATGGGTTCTTCCTTAATATATACGGAGGAGAAATAGTAATTTAAAATTCCTGCCTTTTCCTGGTCTTCATTAATTAACACCCCCGTTTCAGTTTTTAGTGTACCTACACTTTCATTTTGTTTTTTTTTAAATTTATGTATTTAAAAAATACTTTGGGGTTGGTTTTGCTCTCTTTAGCTATAATTTTTTCATTTTGAAGTTTAGCAAGTCTAATTGCCTTTTGCATTATTGGCTTCCTTATATCTTTTATAAGATGCATCTGATTTGTCCGATTTAAATGCTTTAAATGCCCTTTTCTTATTTTTAATCTTGTTTTACTTCTCTACTAAGCCACATTGGTTTTAATTTGTTTCTTTTTTATTTATTTCCCAATGGTACATACTGAGAATTGTACCTTTCTAATATTTGTTGGAAGATGATCCATTTATCCTCAGTGTTCTTTTCACTAAAGAGTTTATGCCAGTCAATATATTGTAAAGCTGCCCTAAAAGGACCACTCTAGGCACCCAGACCACTTCAGCTTAATGAGGTGGTCTGGGTGCCTGGTCCAACCCATTTTTTCATAAACATAGCAGTTTCAGAGAAACTGCTATGTTTATGAATGGGTTAAGCCTTCCCCCATTCCCTCTAGCGGCTGTCTCATTGACAGCCGCTAGAGGCGCTTGCGTGCTTCTCACTGTGAAAATCACAGTGAGAGCACGCAAGCGTCCATAAGAAAGCATTATTAATGCTTTCCTATGTGACAGCCTGAATGCGCGCGCAGCTCTTGCCGCGCGTGCGCATTCAGCCGACGGGGAGGAGAAGAGGAGGATCGGAGGAGGAGAGCTCCCCGCCCAGCGCTGGAAAAAGGTAAGATTTAACCCTTTTCCCCCTTCCATAGCCGGGCGGGAGGGGGACCATGAGGGTGGGGGCACCCTCAGGGCACTATAGTGCCAGGAAAACGAGTATGTTTTCCTGGCACTATAGTGGTCCTTTAACTTATTGAAATTGGCCTTTTTAAAATTATATGTTTTAGTATACCCCATGTGCTTTTGTTTTTTTGAGTTTATTTCAAAGGACACTATATTGTGATCACTATTTCCCAAGTGCTCACCTACTTGAATGTTGGTCAAAAGATCAACGTTGTTTGTTAAAACCAGGTCCAGACAAGCGTCCATTCTAGTAGGTGCTTGTACAAGTTGTGACATGTCATTTAACAAGTTTAAAAACCTAATTCCCTTTGCTGAACTACTAGTCCCTCTGTCCCAATTTATGTCCGGGTAATTAAAATCTCCAATAATTAAAGTGTTACCCAGATTTGCAGCTTTCTCAATTTGCTCAAACAGCTGTTGTTCCTCGTCAATATTAACATTAGGTGGTTTATAACATATCCCAACCAATAGTTGATTTCTCTTCTTTTCCCCCAAGCAGATATCTACCCATAAAGCTTCCACATTTTCCTCATCGCATTCCACCTGCTTAAGATTTGGCTTTAAATCATGGTTGACATACAAACATACCCCACCACCCTTCTTATTTTTCTATCCTTCCTAAATAACGTCTACCCATTTAAGTTAGCTGCCCAGTCATGTGTCTCATCCCACCATGTTTCAGTTATGCCTATTATATCAAATTGTTTAGTGTATGCTAATGCCTCTAGTTCCCCCATTTTGTTATTTAAAAAGACCATCTCAGGATAAAAGGAAACAGTATATACAACAAGCTATCACCCTTAGTGAATTACAGTACGTATTTATTATAACTCACTAACACAGTCTCTATAGGGAAAATAACCGCTATATTAGCTAGAGCCACCTATCACGCTCAGCCAAAACACGTACTATCCTCCTGAATATAAATGGTTATACTGCTTACCCCAATTCTAAATAAAGATATCTACCAAGTTCCTAAATACCAATTTTTAACAGTATAATATGCTCTCTTCGCTAGTCAGTCCTGGTGCTGATTGCAGTCAGAGTGGCTAAATTAATAAGTACTGCTAGGCAGCATAATACACAGATAAGAATACAGAGGGCCTTCAAAGTATACGGCCATTACAGGTAGGTTTACCTGTGGTGACTGGCATTTTGAGCTCTGTTGATGTATTACATGTTAAAGTGGCATTGTCATCAGATTGTCACAGTGGAGGTGGCCATCTTTAAATTGCATTGAGATTTTAGTAAGATATTTACTAAAACATGAGGTTGTTTAGAGCAATCAGAATACGTGCTGTATCTGCCTGGAAATGGGTGTAAGGGTGCCGAGTACCCGCTGTGCCCAAGGTTATCCACAAATCTGTCTTTTAATTCTTTTCGATGAAAGTAAGCTGTAGGCAGTGTTTTATGATGATACTGTCACTTTGGTGGTATCTGGTTTACTAAACTTCCAACTGAGGATAGCTGTAAAGGGAAGTGCAAAATTCAGGCAAAACTAGTTGGCCTTGAAACATAAGTCACGTCATCTGTGGCCCTTTTACCTACATTTCTGGATTCAGATGTCTATTCACTATACCTGAAGATTTGGATCTGAAGTTACTACAGATTTTAGTAATCGCAGCTGGAAAACGCCGGGCACTTAGTGCGGGATTTTCTATCAACGGGGTTCCTAAAATATGGATTTTTTTTTTACACAATATGCTTAGCTACGGTCACAGAATTTGCTATTTAGTGCATATTTGCCTTCAGGTTCTGCAGCGGCCAGAGTTCTTCTCTGTAATTTACACCATTAAATAAAACATTGAAAAATATTACAATCACAAGTGAGTTCATTCTTGACACATTGCATGGGAGGAGAAATTGGAACGTACATTTCTCCTCCTCTCTCTATACTGACTGCCAGGTGTAAAGGGCGGAGCTTATAACAATGATTGACAGGAGCTAAGATGGAGGCGGCTCTCTCTATACTGACTGCCAGGTGTAAAGGGCGGAGCTTATAACAATGATTGACAGGGAGCTAAGATGGAGGCGGCTCTATCTATACTGACTGCCAGGTGTAAAGGGCGGAGCTTATAACAATGATCGACAGGGAGCTAAGATGGAGGTGGCCCTCTCTATACTGACTGCCAGGTGTAAAGGGAGGAGCTTATAACAATGATTGACAGGGAGCTAAGATGGAGGTGGCTCTCTATACTGACTGCCAGGTGTAAAGGGCGGAGCTTATAACAATGATTGACAGGGAGCTAAGATGGAGGCGGCTCTCTCTATACTGACTGCCAGGTGTAAAGGGCGGAGCTTATAACGATGATTGACAGGGAGCTAAGATGGAGGCGGCTCTCTCTATACTGACTGCCAGGTGTAAAGGGCGGAGCTTATAACGATGATTGACAGGGAGCTAAGATGGAGGCGGCTCTCTCTATACTGACTGCCACGTGTAAAGGGCGGAGCTTATAACAATGACCGACAGGAGCTAAGATGGAGGCGGCTCTCTCTATACTGACTGCCAGGTGTAAAGGGCGGAGCTTATAACAATGATCGACAGGGAGCTAAGATGGAGGTGGCCCTCTCTATACTGACTGCCATGTGTAAAGGGCGGAGCTTATAACAGTGACCGACAGGAGCTAAGATGGAGGCGGCTCTCTCTATACTGACTGCCAGGTGTAAAGGGCGGAGCTTATAACGATGATTGACAGGGAGCTAAGATGGAGGCGGCTCTCTCTATACTGACTGCCACGTGTAAAAGGCGGAGCTTATAACAATGACCGACAGGAGCTAAGATGGAGGCGGCTCTCTCTATACTGACTGCCAGGTGTAAAGGGCGGAGCTTATAACAATGATCGACAGGGAGCTAAGATGGAGGTGGCCCTCTCTATACTGACTGCCATGTGTAAAGGGTGGAGCTTATAACAGTGACCGACATGAGCTAAGATGGAGGCGGCTCTCTCTATACTGACCGCCAGGTGTAAAGGGCGGAGCTTATAACAAATACTGACAGACAGCTAAGATGGAGGCGGCTCTCTCTATACTGACTGCCAGGTGTAAAGGACGGAGCTTATAACAATGATCGGCAGGGAGCTAAGATGGAGGTGGCTCTCTCTATACTGATTGCCAGGTGTAAAGGGCGGATCTTATAAGAATGATCGACAGGGAGCTAAGATGGAGGTGGCTCTCGCTATACTGACTGCCAGGTGTAAAGGGAGGAGCTTATAACAATGATTGACAGAGAGCTAAGATGGAGGTGGCTCTCGCTATACTGACCGCCAGGTGTAAAGGGAGGAGCTTATAACAATGATCGGCAGGGAGCTAAGATGGAGGCGGCTCTCTCTATACTGACAGCCAGGTGTAAAGGGCGGAGCTTATAAACAATCATTGACAGGGCGCTAGAGGCACCCATTTCTAGGATAAAGAGGAGTGGATTTCTACTGTAATTTTATTTTCACACCACGAACATTTTTAAATATAATTTGTAAATAAGCATAAAAAAAAACCTGGAAGGCGACAGTTCCCCTTTAAGCTCACTCCGCTCAGAGAATAATGTATCCCCACACCCCAGTATTTAGGGGAGTTCTATCTTTTCACTGTACCTTTCTAGTTTGAACATTTCTTTTCCCAGTCTATTTCTTAGCAGCTTGCCTTATGTTTAAGAAATTGGCATTTCCTAAGCTTTACTTTCTCTGAGCGGTAACAGAACCCCCACACACTTCTCTACACTTTCCAAAGGCCTTTCTCACATTCTCTATATGTCGGCATTAACGCAGCACACAGCAGACCCTGTATATTCTATATACACAAATATACCCACAAACCCAATAATATACCATAAAGGGGCAATGCACTCAAAATACACAACCCAATATTTATTAACAAAAATAGAAACAAATATCACCAAATCGTGTATTTTCACAAATGTAGCAATAGCTAAATATCAATGTACACAGGAGAGCAGAGTATATTTAATGGTGCAGGTGTATCTGGGCTCATACTGTCAGAGTAGAGGTCAGTCCTTTCAATATTCCACCATTTACGCAGTTTATTCTCCTGTACACATTTATATTTAACTATTAATTGATTCTTACATAAAATGTGTGAAATTTACACCAAATATACAAAATGGTGATTTTTTTTTTTTTTTAATATCTGTTATAAACAGAAGCCCTTGGTGACTGTTGTGCAGGTTTCGATCCTACAGTCCATGTTGGGGACCAGATTTCCATTAGAATATGTTGCGTTCCTTTGATTCATGGTTACAGAATTATATTCCATATAGATCCACACTGAGTTTATCCTTGCCCTGTCCACATCATGCCTTTACAGAGTACATACTCCTAATTAAATTGTGGAGCTCAGCAGTCCTCAGCAAATTGTTGCAGACACCAAGTAATCACAATATGTGTACCTACCCTGAATCCCTACGTGGCTCGGACAGATTTTACCATAACCAAGGTATTTAAAGGGACACTATAGTCACCAAAACAACTTTAGCTTAATGAAGCAGTTACGGTGTATAAATCATGTCTCTGCAGTATCACTGCTCAATTCTCTGCCATTTAGCAGTTAAATCACTTTGTTTATACAGCCCTAGCCACACCTTCCCTGGCTGTAACCTACACAGCCTGCATGATAAAAAAAAAAAAAAAAAAGTTTAATTTTCAAATCAGATATAAATTTACTTTAAAAAAGAAAAATATATATTTTGCCCTGTAAAATGAAGTTTAGTCACACACAGGACGCTCCTGCAGGGTCTAGCAAACTGTTAAGAATGCAGGAGATAAATTCTACATGCACTGAAGTGAGGCTATACTACATAAACAGAATGATTTAACTCCTAAATAGCAGATAATCGAGCAGTGAGAATGCAGAGGCATGATCTATACACCAAAACCACTACAGTAATCTAAAGTTGTTTTGGGGATTATAATGTTCCTTTACAGACTCAAAGCTGCAATTATATCCAATCTGTAACCCTTCCTGCCAGAGCAGTGTTCAATGCACTTTCACAGTCTAGCAAGGGCAGGGTTTAAGAAGTTCAGGAACAGGCCGACAATCATCTCCCACTATGCCAGACGCAGGGAACTAAAGATATATTGAATAAGAAAGTGCGAGTTCTGCTTTAGTTCAGGTAAGAGTATTGTTTAACCCCAGGAAATAAATAACTTCATATTTTACACCTTGGACAAGAGGCAACATGTGCCCAGGACAGATTCCTGTTACAGCAAAATGGAGCCAAGTAACCAGGACGATATCCCAAAAATGAATTTGTACAAACAGGAAACGTTTCAGGTGACCTCCCTCTGAGGGTTAAACAGAGCAGGATCATTTATTATTTGCAAATTATCACAGCTCTTATCAATGGCCGTTGTATGAAAGGGAGCAGCTCAGAGCCAGCTTCCCATGATGAAGCGTGCCATCTCCATTCACAGAGAACAAAAGTCAGTTCAGAATCAAACGGTTAAGCAAATGGATGACACCAGTCAAATAACATTATATTTTGCAAAGATTCCAGAAACAGGCTGAACTATTTAAACCCCAAGAAAATGTGGTTTGTCTTAAAAAATAAAGAATTTTACACAAAAAAAAAATATATATATATGTATATGGGGAAGTGGGGTATTTGCCAGGGGTAAAGCAAAAAAGTATATATAAACAAGAGTAGACAAATTAGACATCCTGTATAGGGTCTGTGCTGGGAGTCATGGTGGTCTCCGATGTCGCTGTGGCAAGTGGCTCCTTCAGCATGGCTGTTGCTGGTGGTTCCTGCACCATGTCCATAGCAGATGTTTTTTCCAACGTGGCTGTTGCTGGCGGCTCCTGATGCGTGGTGGTAGCAGGCTGCTCCTCTGGCGTGGCTGTTGCAGGAGGCTCCTGAAGTATGTCCATGGCAGATTTCTCCTCCGACATAGGTGTTGCAGGCGGCTCCTGAAGCATGATGGTGGCAGGCTGCTCCTGCACCATGGTAGATGTCTCCTCTTGCATTGCTGTTGGAGGAGTCTTTTGAGGCATGGTGGTAGCAGCTGTCTCCTCCTGTGTTGCTGTTGGAGGAGGCTTTTGAAGCATGGTGGTAGCAGGTGTCTCCTCCTGTGTTGCTGTTGGAGGAGGCTTTTGAAGCATGGTGGTAGCAGGTGTCTCCTCCTGTGTTGCTGTTGGAGGAGGCTTTTGAAGCATGGTGGCGGCAGGTGTCTCCTCCTGTGTGGCTGTTGCAGAAGGCTTTCGAAGCATGGTGGTGGCAGATGTCTCCTCCTGTGTAGTTGTTGCAGAAGGCTTTTGAAGCATGGTGGTGGCAGGCTGCTCCTGCACCACGTTAGGTGTTTCTTCCAGAGTTGCGGTTGTAGGCAGCTCCTGAGGCATGGTGGTGGCAGGTGTCTCCTGCACTGTGTCCATGGCCGGAGTCTCCTCCAGCATGGCTGTGGAGTGGTGCAAGGTAGGCGGCTCTACTTGAGTGGTTCTCCTGGGTGTCTCCTGCATGGTGTATGTGTTCTTGTAAAACGCGTAGATTGGTCGCTGAAAACCTGCAGAGAAATAAATAATTAAAAAGGGATTGACAGCTGCCATGTAATCTCTATCCTGTGCCTGAGAATGGAAGAGAATACTAGACTGTATGCAGCAGCCTAGGATTGGACAAGAGGATACCTGGGATATGTGGAATGGGTAAAGGACAGATTGAATTACCTTTAGCTTGGGTGTGTGGTGTAGCAATGAGCTCGTAACTGGAGAATCCAACTTTAGAAGATAGCAGGTATGACGTGAACTGATGAGGTTTGAAGGAAATCTTACTGAAGTTTCTGTAGATTGTTTCCTGAAAGACACGTGAGAATTACCATTACAGATCTTTACCAAAGGCATTTTTATTGCAGCAGACTGTCCGCATGTCAACTGGCAGTGACACGTCTATTGTGTTCGGATAAACTGAAATACTAAGGGCACCAAAAATAAATGGGAAAAAAAAAAAAAAATTCACCAGAAACAGGATTTTAAAAACAGTGATAACATTCTGAGAGGAAAGATGCATTTTATATAGGCTCAAATCGTCACATTACCCATCCATTTTGTCTTGGAGTTGGAGGTTTTTGTAATATTACAAACTAGAAATTACCCCCATTATTGCATAACATTTGCAAAAATAGACAACCTGAGGTATTGCAAATAGGGTGTATCTAGTCTTTTTTAGTAGCCACTTATGAACACTAACTTTGGCCAGTGTTTGTGACTAAGCAGCTACTAAAAAAAGAATGGAGATACCCAATTTTGAATACCATGGGTTGTGTAATTTTTCAAATGCTATGCCATCATCGGGTAATTCTCATTGCTGGACTACACCATAACACATGGTGGGTACTGGTATACTCATGCGATGTCGCTGAACACAACCCAGCAGGGGACCTGGTAAGTATTAAGGACGGCAGGGATGCCCACCGTCCATAATGGAGTTAACATCGCACGGCAACCTTGCACTTTCAGTTACTTGTTGTGATGGCCAAAAATTCAGGGTTAACAAATGTGACAGTCATTAGATTTTCACTTCTATCAAAAAATATAAAAAAAGTTTAATTATATGTAATGAAAGTTAAAGGGACTCTAAGCAAAAAAATGCAGAAATGTTTAATTGCAAAAATTCTCAAACTTACTCAACTACAACCAAGTTTCCCAATCAAATTTCATATTTTTTTCAATTAACCGTTTAGTAAATGCACCCAACAGTATTAAAAGGTGACACTACGGGTCCTCAAGAGCAAAATATTTCCACCAAATATTCCCACACAGTATACACCATTAAGGAGGCAGCAAGGAAGGATAGGGAGACGCGGCACTGCACATATTGGTGAACGCTGGACTTTAGAAAATCCCAGACAGTGGACGCTCTGTATTGGTCACTGCCTTCTACTGCACTATATTAACACACTGATTAGGTGGGTGAATCCCTCTATTGGAGATTTGAGTTCCAGAAACAGGGAACTCTTTAGGGGGTTTATTTACTAAAAGAACTGTACTGAATTGAAATCCAAATGTTGACATTTAGGCCTTATCCGCCAAGCTGCAACAGTAGCAGAGCTGGACAACCAGATGTTTATGCTGACATTTTGCCATTTACATTCCAGCTCGGCATTTAGTGAATAAATCCTGGTGAATGCACCAGAGAACAGCATGGCTGAATTGATAAGCGAGAAGAGTGCGGTTTACTTCTATTTCTTACATAATTTGAATGGCTGTCAAACGGATGCCCGGTGTAAGGAGGTAAAGTATGTTTATCTTGGGTAAGCCCTGTAACTCCTTAAAGCGGCACTGTCATGGCCGAATCCAATTTTTTTTTTTTAACCCCCCTCCACTACATCTAATTGACCCCCTAGTCACCCCCAAATGCCCCTAAGCCCACCATATTACCTATTTTTTAATCGTTATTTTCTGCCCCGATCTATATTCAGGGCGCCGCCATCTTTCTGTGGGTAGATGAAGTTCCTGTGGGACACGTCATCTGCCCACACTAGATAGCACTGAGATTCCCGCACATGCCCAGTTAAATACTTCGGCATGCGAACAGGAATTTCATCTATTTATTCATTCATCAGAAAATCGAATGAATGAATAGCATTGTCAGACGAACAAAAACACTGAGGATCAGTGTTCGTTCAGTTTATTACAAGGAGGGAGCTACCGGCACACAGCTCCCTCCTTATAATTTGTAAAGATAGAAGCAGCAGGGAGCTGTGCTCCCCGCCACGTCATAAGCCCCCCCCCCGGTCCCCTCTCACTCTATAAGGGGGCAATATGACCCCATAATAGCATAAAGGAGATTAAAATCTTCCCAATGCCGCTATACTGTGAGTAGGGGCATGTCCACTAAACAGTGAGCAGCCTGTGGCTCCTCAATGTTTAAAAAAAAAAAACAACCTACTAAACAACAATAAGGACCTACTGTCCTCCCCCCAGCCCCCACCTCTGAGTGGTGGCCCTAAAAAACCAAAAGGGGGTGGGGGGGGGAGATACGACAACACCTACTGTCCCGTCCCCCGGTGCCCACCCCCTGTGCAGTGGGTGGGGGCCCTAAAAATCCATACAATCAAAGTGCCTTCCCCCGCCCTGCAGAGCTCAGTCTGCGAGGAGCCCTCCATGGGTGAAGATGGATTTTTTTTGTGTTGGGATTATTTTAAGTTCGACGGGTATGATGGCTTTTTATTTGGCCTTTTTTGAGGCTGAAAAATGAAGATTTTAGAAAATGGTAAGTTAAATTTTTGTTTACAGGTTAGTTATTTTATTCCCCCTCACTATTTTTAGGGTGAGGGAGGGTAGGTAGGGGATAGTTTTATTTGGGTGGGGAGGGTGACTAGGGGCTTGGGACCCCTAGTCACCTTGATTTGGGGGGCGGGTGAATTTTTATTTAGGGCCCCCACCCGCCGCTCAAGGGTTGGGGTGGGGGACAGTAGGTCCAATTTAGGTCTTTCAACCTTTTAGTAGATAACTCCCTGATACCGTGGGAATTAGGGAGTTATCTACTAAGCAGCTGCAAGATGCAGCCACAGCACGAATAGGATCAGAGTTTCATTCATTCGAATGAAATTGCGATCTCAACAAAGTCCCGAATTGCATCCTAACATGAATGGAGAAACTGTTCTCATTCTGTTAGGAGCAATTCGGCACTTTTGCCGGCGTTCTAAGTGACAGGACATTCGGCAATACTGACAGGAAGCATTGTGAGAACAAGGAGGAAAGGTGAGAATTGTAGAAAAATTGCTCTGACCAGCGGAAATTAAGCTCTTAAGTCCCTACTTTGTCTTATGATTTTAAAGAAAACTAATGAAGACAGGAAGAACAGATTCTGAGAGAGGGGGAGAAGAGGAAGAGATTGAGGAAAGGTAAGTTCGGCATGACAGTGCCGCTTTAACACAATGCCACCTATGACCCACTATTTCATCTGATTGGACACAAATCATGTAGTGAGGAGATGGTCCCAGCGCTTGAATAAAGGAAATATAACCACATCAGTGTGTTTAAAGTTCCAGCACTGTGAAATCCTTACTAGTACAAGGGAGCTGCAGGTGTCAACGGATTCCAGAGGATGGCCTCTCAGCTGGGGCCACAGACTGAAAGAAACTGTATGCAACGCTCCAGGTGAGCACTGCACACGGGACCTATAAAATCGCAGCGTGGAGAATTTGTGCTCAGATATTCTCTAGCTTTAAAACCATAATTCACTCTTTGCCATATTTGTTGCATAACCCCCAAAATAAATAAATTCAAGGGAAAGCAATGCTTTCCTGGAAACACTCATGCACGGCGTGAGGACGTCCAGCGTCGTTTAGGCGACCAAAAGTAGTCTAAAAACCCAGAAGTCCCTCTATTGGCTGTAAACTGCAATAATTACATGCTCAGGGTTAAGGGTGATGGGAGCTGAAGTGGGCTGGGTGAATACAATGTCCCTTTAAAGTCAGACATAACTAAAGTTTGTTTTTAGTTGCACTAGTTGTGTAGAAAGTATTAAAGAGACACTATAGGCATTAAAACCACTTTAGGTTAAAGGAACAAAAAATGTATTTTGGACACTATACTGCTAAGAGCACTATTTAGGTTCCGATTACCATTATAAAGAATAAAATAAATAAAAAAACCTCATCTTTTTTCCCAGCACCCGCTGCAAATTTCAGCCAGTCCAATACTTTCCCATAGAAAAGCACTAAAAAGCTAGTGTGCACGTGTGGCAAAGCGCTGCGCCAATTCAATGCATCTCTATAGGGAGTAATCAGTGCCTCCATGCATAGCGTGGAACCCAGGAAATACCTCTATTGGCCGTCTGAATGAAGGTGACCAAGTGTCCCTAGGCTCCAATGTAAATACTGCCCTGTCTCTGAAAAGGCAGTGTTTACATTAAAAAGCCTTTAGACACATACTATACTCACCAGGACAACTACATTAAGCTGTAGTTCTGGTGACAATATGGTCCCTTTAATGAAGCAGTTTTGGTGTATAGATCATGCCTCTGCAGTCTCACTGCCCAATTCCTGTGGGACACGTCATCTGCCCACACTAGATAGCACTGAGATTCCCGCACATGCCCAGTTAAATACTTCGGCATGCGAACAGGAATTTCATCTATTTATTCATTCATCAGAAAATCGAATGAATGAATAGCATTGTCATACGAACAAAAACACTGAGGATCAGTGTTCGTTCAGTTTATTACAAGGAGGGAGCTACCGGCACACAGCTCCCTCCTTATAATTTGTAAAGATAGAAGCAGCAGGGAGCTGTGCTCCCCGCCACGTCATAAGCCCCCCCCCCGGTCCCCTCTCACTCTATAAGGGGGCAATATGACCCCATAATAGCATAAAGGAGATTAAAATCTTCCCAATGCCGCTATACTGTGAGTAGGGGCATGTCCACTAAACAGTGAGCAGCCTGTGGCTCCTCAATGTTTAAAAAAAAAAAACAACCTACTAAACAACAATAAGGACCTACTGTCCTCCCCCCAGCCCCCACCTCTGAGTGGTGGCCCTAAAAAACCAAAAGGGGGTGGGGGGGGGAGATACGACAACACCTACTGTCCCGTCCCCCGGTGCCCACCCCCTGTGCAGTGGGTGGGGGCCCTAAAAATCCATACAATCAAAGTGCCTTCCCCCGCCCTGCAGAGCTCAGTCTGCGAGGAGCCCTCCATGGGTGAAGATGGATTTTTTTTGTGTTGGGATTATTTTAAGTTCGACGGGTATGATGGCTTTTTATTTGGCCTTTTTTGAGGCTGAAAAATGAAGATTTTAGAAAATGGTAAGTTAAATTTTTGTTTACAGGTTAGTTATTTTATTCCCCCTCACTATTTTTAGGGTGAGGGAGGGTAGGTAGGGGATAGTTTTATTTGGGTGGGGAGGGTGACTAGGGGCTTGGGACCCCTAGTCACCTTGATTTGGGGGGCGGGTGAATTTTTATTTAGGGCCCCCACCCGCCGCTCAAGGGTTGGGGTGGGGGACAGTAGGTCCAATTTAGGTCTTTCAACCTTTTAGTAGATAACTCCCTGATACCGTGGGAATTAGGGAGTTATCTACTAAGCAGCTGCAAGATGCAGCCACAGCACGAATAGGATCAGAGTTTCATTCATTCGAATGAAATTGCGATCTCAACAAAGTCCCGAATTGCATCCTAACATGAATGGAGAAACTGTTCTCATTCTGTTAGGAGCAATTCGGCACTTTTGCCGGCGTTCTAAGTGACAGGACATTCGGCAATACTGACAGGAAGCATTGTGAGAACAAGGAGGAAAGGTGAGAATTGTAGAAAAATTGCTCTGACCAGCGGAAATTAAGCTCTTAAGTCCCTACTTTGTCTTATGATTTTAAAGAAAACTAATGAAGACAGGAAGAACAGATTCTGAGAGAGGGGGAGAAGAGGAAGAGATTGAGGAAAGGTAAGTTCGGCATGACAGTGCCGCTTTAACACAATGCCACCTATGACCCACTATTTCATCTGATTGGACACAAATCATGTAGTGAGGAGATGGTCCCAGCGCTTGAATAAAGGAAATATAACCACATCAGTGTGTTTAAAGTTCCAGCACTGTGAAATCCTTACTAGTACAAGGGAGCTGCAGGTGTCAACGGATTCCAGAGGATGGCCTCTCAGCTGGGGCCACAGACTGAAAGAAACTGTATGCAACGCTCCAGGTGAGCACTGCACACGGGACCTATAAAATCGCAGCGTGGAGAATTTGTGCTCAGATATTCTCTAGCTTTAAAACCATAATTCACTCTTTGCCATATTTGTTGCATAACCCCCAAAATAAATAAATTCAAGGGAAAGCAATGCTTTCCTGGAAACACTCATGCACGGCGTGAGGACGTCCAGCGTCGTTTAGGCGACCAAAAGTAGTCTAAAAACCCAGAAGTCCCTCTATTGGCTGTAAACTGCAATAATTACATGCTCAGGGTTAAGGGTGATGGGAGCTGAAGTGGGCTGGGTGAATACAATGTCCCTTTAAAGTCAGACATAACTAAAGTTTGTTTTTAGTTGCACTAGTTGTGTAGAAAGTATTAAAGAGACACTATAGGCATTAAAACCACTTTAGGTTAAAGGAACAAAAAATGTATTTTGGACACTATACTGCTAAGAGCACTATTTAGGTTCCGATTACCATTATAAAGAATAAAATAAATAATAAAAAAACCTCATCTTTTTTCCCAGCACCCGCTGCAAATTTCAGCCAGTCCAATACTTTCCCATAGAAAAGCACTAAAAAGCTAGTGTGCACGTGTGGCAAAGCGCTGCGCCAATTCAATGCATCTCTATAGGGAGTAATCAGTGCCTCCATGCATAGCGTGGAACCCAGGAAATACCTCTATTGGCCGTCTGAATGAAGGTGACCAAGTGTCCCTAGGCTCCAATGTAAATACTGCCCTGTCTCTGAAAAGGCAGTGTTTACATTAAAAAGCCTTTAGACACATACTATACTCACCAGGACAACTACATTAAGCTGTAGTTCTGGTGACAATATGGTCCCTTTAATGAAGCAGTTTTGGTGTATAGATCATGCCTCTGCAGTCTCACTGCCCAATTCTGCCATTTAGGAGTTAAATCACTTTTGTTTCAGTTTATGCAGCCCTAGGCAAACCTCTCCTGGCAGTGACTCACAGCCTGCAAAAACGGTTTCATTTTCAATTGGATGTTAACTTTAGATGTTTTTAACTCCTGCTCTGTAAATCGAACTTTAATCACACACACAAGGCTCCTGCAGGGTCTAGCAGTATCTTAATACAGAAGATTCACTCTAAATTAAATAGATTAGGCAATAAAGGAAGTGTGAGCATTAGATCTCTCTTGACAGGAAGTGTTTAGGAAGGCTGTGTAAGTTACATGCAGGGAGGTGTGGATGAAGCTGTATCAACAAAGCAATTTAACTCCTAAATGGCAGAGAATTAAGCAGTGAGACTGCAGGGGCTTGCTAAAAGAAGACACCCTCAGTTTTGTGCCTATATTATCCTTTAACAAATTACAAAACTGAGGTGATTTTTCTTTTTAAGTTTCTTCTGTTATGTAATATTTTATTTCTATTTAATATTGTGTGATGTATACACAATGTAACCGTAAGCCATGATTTCCTTGTAAAAGAATGCTATATATGTACTGGGTGCACTTAAATAGAAAGGGCGCAATTGTAGTTATGGTGCCAGGAGCCCCCTGGCTCCCTCCACAATTTCATTTGTTAACCCCTTAATACACACATATCCCATGTCATACATAGTGTATTTTAATATTAATATAAAGTACATATATTTGTATTAAAATACACTTAGAATGAAGTTATATATTACATATATGTATAATTACAAGAATACAAAAAAATATATTTTTAAACAAATTAAATTATATAGATATAGAGATATATATATACATACATACATACATACATACATACATAACATTTCTGTGTGTATATTTTAGTACACTTAGCATAATTATGTGATTTAACTCCTAAATGGCAGAGGATTGAACAGTGAGGCTGCAGGGGCAAGTTATACACACCAAAACTGCTTCATTAAGCTAAAGTTGTTCAGGTGACTATAGTGTCCCTTTAATGGGGGGTACTGTTTTATGCGAGACATTGCGGAATACAAATATGTGCATTTTATTGCAGTAAAAGTGAACAGTATCATGACATTTACAGCTAAAATGTCAGGCAGAACTACTTTAAAAAAAAATATCTCAATTTCAGTTTTTTATTTTATTCATAATAAATTATGTTTCAAATATGAATAGTTCATGAGAAATTAAAGCCCTGTTTCTCCTGAACAAATTATATTAAGTGTGGGTGCACTTAATATGAAAGAGGTGAATTACGATTGAACAGACATATAGCGCAAATTCCAGGTTTTGTTTACGTTTTGATCACAACATGTACTACTGACTCCGTCTTGAAGAGGTTAACCCCTTAAGGACACGACATGTCATTCCCTTTTATTCCAGAAGTTTGGTCCTTAAAGGGGTTAAACTATTACCAGACAGAAAACCAGGTGTTCACACAGTGTAGGAAATTCGTGATAAAAACCACCACTGATGTGTATGTGGAGCGCTTAAATATATACAGACTTACCCATATGGGTAAGCATACATATGTATGAGGAACGTATCGCACAACAGTGTATCTGAAAACAGATATAAGTGCAAATAGTGCAAGTAACATATGTGATAAATCCGGAGAATAAATATTCTATATGGTCTCACTCACATGTAGCAGAGCCCTATAGGACAGGCTCAGATCTCAACAGCTTGCGCGTACTTATGATGACACGATACCCAATCGATGCTTTAATCGCCTGGAGATCCTTATGCATATATAAGAGGAAAAGGAGGGGAAACAAAGAGCCCCATGTGTAATAAATTCCAGTACTCCGTGTCTAATATGAAGAAAATTGGCTTCTCACCTGATAGAGGGCCCAATACCTGGCTCCTGGTATAATAGTGTCTATGCCTTTAAGGAGGCTACCACCCTTCTTTAAGCAGCAAAACGGAGGATTCCAAATATAAAATAAAATGTATTGAACTAAATAAAAACTTACATAAATAAGCAAATGAATATATAAAATTTGAAGTTGAATCTCCACTCTTCCTGCCGAGACGAATTTCGCTGTATTGTAACAGCTCTCAGAACCAACTGAGAAAGCTGTTACAATACAGCGAAACGCGTCTCTGCAGGAAGAGTGGAGATTCTACTTCAAATTTTATATATTCATTTGCTTATTTATGTAAGTTTTTATTTACTTATTTAATAAATTTTCGATTGGGTATCGTGTCACCATAAGTACACGCAAGCTGTTGAGATCTGAGCCTGTCCTATAGGGCTCTGCTACACGTGAGTGAGACCATATAGAATATTTATTCACCGGATTTATCACATACGTTACTTGCACTATTTGCACTTATATCTGTTTCAGATACACTGTTGTGCGATACGTTCCTCATACATATGTTTACCCATATGGGTAAGTCTGTATATATTTAAGCGCTCCACATACACATCAGTGGTGGTTTTTATCACTAATTTCTTACACTGTGTGAACACCTGGTTTTCTAATTGATTTTTAGGGAAGAGAGTCCCTATTTTTAGTGGTAGCCGCTACTATTGTTTATTTCATTATTGACTGTAAGCGCCTTGAATACACACATTTACAATTGTATTTGTGTATTACCAGACAGATTTACATGAGTGGGGAAAATAGGACAATCCTGGTACCACAAGCACTACAGCATGCTATAGTAGTTATGGTGCTTGGATTATGGCATAAACTAGGCCTTGTGCTATAATCTGATATATAATTGTATGCAAGTTAAGGAAGATCCCTATTTGTCCGATGAATAACTTGATTGAGCTAGAATTTCAGTAAAGTTTCTAAAATTCCGTTATTATGATAAACAAAGGGACAATGATTACGTCCCATCTAAAAACCACTGTAAATGTGCATAGAACATTTAGATTTAAAGCAAAGATCTAAATATGCAATTCACATCAAATGTACTCTAGTGCGATCACTTTGTCAATTTCTTACAGGAAGCCATGACATAAGATGGCAGGGTCAATGCCAATTCCACGTTAAGTGAAGATGTAAGATGGTGATAAAGGTTTGGCCAACTTTTTTAGGGTAACCTAGAACAGGGTTACAAACATTTGGTATTTAAATTTTAAGACAGAAGGAAGCCATATATCCATCCTACACTCCAAATGTTGAACAAGTGACCCCAACCCTTGAATGTCAGAAAAAAGCCAGAGTTCAAAGGGCAGCTTTCTCCACAGCAGGAGATATTCAACAATCCCAAGAAATACTTACTGTAAGTCTCTTCCTCTTTCCGTAAGATGACCATGGTTGTGGTTCAATGACCAAGACTCCCCCAGGATTCAGATGATTGTACATTCTCCGAAACAGTCTTTTGAGTCCATCATCACCCCAGTTCAGATGCACCCATTTGGTAACACTGAGGCACAGGATTACATCAAACTCTGCTTTCTGAGCCTCCACCAACTCATCCTGTTCCACTACATAGTTACCCTATAGGAGGAGAAGTGTATTAACATCCAGGAAGGACAAGAGAAAGTAAAACATAGGCCAGGATTTTATAAAATGACAGTACAATGGGGGTAATGGAAATAACTTAAAAAGGAGGTAGAGATACAAGAGCCAAAAGTACACAGAAAGAGACAACTAAAGCATGGAGTGGAGACATGGGGGTGACAGATCAGAGGTAAACATCAAAACATGAGCAATAACAGTTACGCAAAAAAAAAAAAAAAAAGTTTAACTAGCTTCTGACCTGTACAAATACGACGTTATGTGGGAAGTCCTTTTGCTTTTCTTCCTCTCCTTTCGGCAGATAACTGGGGGCAGCAATGGGACCTCTTGTGGTAACAAGAGCAGAAGGAAAGACCGAACCACTTTTAGCTCTCTCAGAGAGGTAATGCCTTATATTATGCCTTGCAGCTTGTACTAAGGCCCCATCAATGTCCAAACCCACCACACGGGAAGCTCCCGTGTTCTTGGCCACACACAGTGTCAAGTGTCCTACATTACATCCAATGTCCAAAACAGCTTTACCCTCGAACCATTCAGGCCGCAATGCCCTTAGACGTGCATCCTCAGTCCAGTTAGGGTTACGATATCCATAATACCGGCAGTAGTTGCCATACTGAAATCGATTTTTCGTCTTTGGAGCACACTGAGGTCTTATGCACTGTATCCTAGATGCTAATGTAACTCCACTTTTAATTCTCTCAGGGCTGCCTTGTTTTCCTTCTGATTTGCTAGACGTCCTCCTTCGTTTACGATGCCGGGAGCCAGCAGTAGCTGACACAGCAGATGGTTGAGGTGCTCCTTCGGTTTCCAAGGACGGCAGTGGTACCACTTCATCCCGGCAATTAATGGTTGTGTTAAGTTCATATGGCCGCAGCTCCTCAGGAATTGGTTCGGTCTCTTTCTCTAGCATGGTCGTTATCTTAATAGTAGCCTCATTTGTTGGATGGTGACGGTGTCGGTGTCTTTTCCTACCACTCTTAAGTGGTGACAGCAATAGCTCAACATCACCTGAGGCAGCATTGAGGCTCAGTGGGTCAGTAATGTCTTTAGGGATAAGTATCTCAACTGGATCTCTGTTTCGGGATGGAAGAGGAGAGGACTTGGGAGTCTCTGCATTGAGGGCACGATTCACCTCCTCGTCCAGTAGACTGTTAAGGTTAAGTGGATCAAAGATATTACCACCAAGTAGAAATTTTGATGGCAGGACAGGTTCACTTTCAGAGTTCACTCTTCTCCGTCGCTTGAATGGAGCTGGATGTTTGAATCCAATGTTAAAACTGTTTCGCCTTTTCCCCTGAAACCCATTACGGGGGGCGCGAGGCAGAGTTTGCTGCTCAGATCCTTCTTTTGTTGCTTTAGACTGGCCATCTTGTTTAGGGAGAGGTGCAACAAGTGGAACCAGAAAAGTGACTTCGTCAGTGTTGCCTCCAACAGTCACTGGAGGCTGCATTGGCTCAGACGACGACATCTCTACCAAAACCTGCATGAGTGCATCAATTTGAAACTAGTTATGCACTTGCAGTAATTCCAAGAGGGATGTGAAGGGCAGCCTGTTTACCCGGACTTCGCATTAAAACAAACTTCACACAGTTTGCAAAGCAGAAATGGTTTCAGATTTGTAGAAAGGTCACCAGTCTGTTCAGTCACACGGTTTGTGATTTAACAAGTATGGGTGGCAGGACTGGGGCAAGAGATAGACGGAAAGTGAACACCCCAAAATGCGAGTCACCCCAAATCTGCAGAGAACCCAAATTACTGGGCAGTCCCCCCAAAACCTTCACAGAACCCCAAATTACTGGAGTCCCCCCAAAACCTGCACAGAACCTCAAATTACTGGAGTCCCCACACAACCTGCACAGAACCCCAAATTACTGGAGTCCCCCCACAACCTTCACAGAACCCCAAATTACTGGAGTCCCCCCAAAACCTGCACAGAACCCCAAATTACTGGAGTCCCCCCACAACCTGCACAGAACCCCAAATTACTGGAGTCCCCCCACAACCTGCACAGAACCCCAAATTACTGGAGTCCCCCCACAACCTGCACAGAACCCCAAATTACTGGAGTCCCCCCAAATTACTGGAGTTCCCCCAAAACCTTCACAGAACCCCAAATTACTGGAGTCCCCCCAAAACCTTCACAGAACCCCAAATTACTGGAGTCCCCCCAAAACCTTCACAGAACCCCAAATTACTGGAGGAACCCCAGTCACCCCAAATTACTGGAGTTCCCCCAAAACCTGCACAGAACCCCAAATTACTGGGCAGTCACCCCAAATCCTGCACAATGCACTAAATTCCAGTAAAGTGTCTCCCAAACCACTTAAAACTTCCCAGAACCCCCTCAGGTCTGTCACCCCAAACTATCAGGAAATATGAGGAGCCCCTGGTGGCAGGAGGTGGGCGTGTCCTTCAATAGACAAGCCCCTCCCCTTTGTAAGAGCCACGCCCCTGGCAAGCTCTGTCTCGGAAGTCTGTCAGCAGTGCCCGAAGAATGGGCGGAGTCTGCGAGAGAGAGCGAGGACTCCAAGTGACCAGCTCCCACCCGCGGTCAGTCACTACTGAGCGAAATGGCGGGGGTGTGCTCCTATATATACCGCTCCTCACCCTGGCCCCGCCTGCCTACCGCGTCATAACCCGGCCCCCTTCCACACTGCGCATGCGCCGCCCTGCCAGCCCGCTCCCTGAGCCAACCTCAGCACCGAGCAGAGAGCGTGCGAGTCTGTCTGTGAGGACGCTGAGCGCGCGCCTTTATATAGGCTCATGCGGCCCCGCCCACCCCTCAGCTAGCGTCCCTTCAGTTCGCCAGTCCACGCCCACACACCAGCCAACAGCGTATCACGTGGTAGGAATGGAAGGTTGACTGTGGCCAATCAGGACGTGCATAGAGGAGGGCCTACTCCCCGCTGGCCGGCCAATCACAGTCTCCGGGGGCTGTATAGGTGGCCAGGGATATCGCCTGCACGGAGAAAGCGATAACCCCGCACAATGCCACCTTTATTCTAGTGCCGGAAAGGCAGGGTGGCTTCGTGTACCGAGCTACTGGCCGTGCTAGATCCATCAATTTACTTCGAGGATCAAACCGACATCAAAACTGGAATCAGAGACAGGCATCATTCAGGACACCTACCCTATCCCGCCTGTGCTGGGGGCTTTCCCCCGCCCCGGAGGCTGCCGGGAGTTGAAGTTTCCAGGCCCCACCCTCCCGCTTTACGTTGTGGTGTCGTCGTTGCCTTCTCTGTCCCTGTGAGGGGAGATAAAATGGCGGCGGAGAGTGAGGCCTCGGCCCCGCACTGATAATACGGCCATGGCGGGGGCTGTGCTCTCAGCCTGCAGCCCTGTGGGTGTCCGCTCCCATGGCAACGGGAGGGCCTTGGCCACAGAGCTCGCACTCACCTGCCAGCCCGGGGTCTCCAAACCCTGAGAGTAGTGGGATA
>OW240914.1:4702919-4734689 GCA_933207985.1 Pelobates cultripes | reverse complement strand
CATATGTACCCAGTAGAGGGAAGCAAGACTCCATTTGGCATTACTATTTCTGGCGTTTTAATAATTTCTGAAATTATATGCAATCTATTTTAACTGTATTATGTAGCCGAAAGTTGTCCACAATTTCTCTCACCTGCTGAAGACACCTTTATTTTATGGTTAACACTGTTGAGAAATTTAGACGTCAGAATAATTCTGTTCATAGTATATTTGTGTGGCATTCGTCATATATTTTCAGAATTCTATACCTCCCAACTAATTAAAAAGAAAACTCTGCAAGACAGTTCTGACTTTGGGCTCTATTGTGATGGTCCTGAGTTGATACCCTGGTGCCACGCCTCTGTAGACAACAAAAATGTAAAATGCAGTGTGAGCATATTATTAAATGCACTCACTTTGCACTAAGCCATCTAATGGTAATTTGTCCAATGTGTTTTTCAGCTGCACTATAGGCAGCCTTGAGGTGCAGCAAAACAGCGTAGTGCAAACAAGCCCCAGACTGCCATTCAGGAGTGCTCAAGTCAATGATGATGCAAACTGGGCCACAAACACTTCCTATTCCGACCCTTTCCTTGCCCATCCAGTATAGTAATGTAAAGAATTCTTGAAAAAAAAAATTTGTTTGCCAGTTTCCTCCAGGGCAAAGGAAAGTTTCAATTTGATCATTAAAAGGACACTGTAGGCACCCAGACCACTTTAGCTAATTGAAGTGACCTGGGTGCAATGCCCCTTTTGCACTTGGTGCTGCAATATTAAACATTGCAGTTCCAGAGATACTGCAATGTTTACATTGCAGCTCCAAGTCGGCCCAGAGTGCCTGTCTACCAGTCAGCCACTAGAGGGCTTCCTGAATCAAAACGGACCTTTGGTCCGGTATCTGATGCTGGACGTCCAGCGTAAATTTTTTCCCCATAGGAAAGCATTGATTCAATGGTTTCCTGTGGGGAGGTCTAATGCGTGCTTTGCATTCCTGGCACTATAGTATCCCTTTAAGAGGTTAAAGAAGGAAGTATAAATGGATGAAATTGCCCAACACATTTCAAATTTCTCAGCACTTTCTCAAAGACATTAGACTGTTTCATCCTTGTATGCTTTCTTCCTGTTATCCTCTATGGCAGCACAACACTCTCTATTTTTATATATATATATTTATAAAACATTTTACCAGGAAAGATACATTGAGATTTCTCTCATTTTCAAGTACGTCCTGGGTCCACAAAACATTGCATTGAGATATATATATATATATATATATATATTTATACAGACATAAAAGTTTCAATGTATGTGTTGTGGAAATAAGGTCTGCACATATTTCCTAGTTAGTGAAAAATGTCTATTTACTCATTTCACAATATATATATATATATATAGCTAAGCACACACGTTATAATTAAGATGGCTGCTGGAAGCTTCTAGCTCCTTCCCCCTCCCCTCCCTTTCTCCTTCCTAACATCGACTAACTACCTCGTGCACCAAGATGGCGCCGGTAAACCGTGGGAGACCCTCATGGCCCCGGTGACATCACCTACAGTAGGCAGAGCATTGAAGCAACCACTTAACACCTACCAATAATTGATGTATTATTCCATGTTATCTCTGACAATGCTTATGATGTAATTTTGCTTTAAAAGGGACTTGCCGTCCCCTCTGAATAAACTTTCCTCAAGTTATTCAACAACCTAGAACCTGTGTCTGGTGTGAATTACTTCAGGGAGCGTGCACGCATTGTTTCATTGATTTGGCCAGGGGCAGATACACAAAGAAATAATCAATGTATTGATTGATTTTTCCATTTCAATTAGCGCCCAACGTGGGGCTCACCGGAGAGCCGGTTCGGAGGGCCGGAACCAGCGGACCGGAGCGGACCTCCGGAAAGTGGGACAAGCGGAGCCTGATCACCTCCATAATACAGCCGTTGCCTGTGTTGTTCTCCTGTTTTGTGCCGGTCTGTCTCCGAGTCCACTTCCGGCTTCCAGAAGGCTACTAGAGACAGGTAATTAACTCATCCGGTGCGCCCTTTTTAAGTGAACCTGTCGATTGTCTATCTGCCTCCTGTATTCATTTATGTGTGTGTGTTTATTATACCTTTAATATATGTTTGCTTGACTGCCTAGCGGGCAGGGAACGCATTTTATATGTTTGCTTGACTGCCTAGCGGGCAGGGAACGCATTTTATATGTTTGCTTGACTGCCTAGCGGGCAGGGAATGCATTTTATATGTTTGCTTGACTGCCTAGCGGGCAGGGAACGCATTTTATATGTTTGCTTGACTGCCTAGCGGGCAGGGAACGCATTTTATATGTTTGCTTGACTGCCTAGCGGGCAGGGAACGCATTTTATATGTTTGTTTGACTGCCTAGCGGGCAGGGAACGCATTTTATATGTTTGCTTGACTGCCTAGCGGGCAGGGAACGCATTTTATATGTTTGCTTGACTGCCTAGCGGGCAGGGAACGCATTTCAGCCGGTGGGGCTGGGTTTTTATGTTTGCTTGACTGCCTAGCGGGCAGGGAACGCATTTCAGCCGGAGGGGCTGGGTTTTTATGTTAGCTTGACTGCCTAGCGGGCAGGGAACGCATTGCAGCCGGTGGGGCTGGGATTTTTGTTTGATTATTGCAGTATTTCCTTTGGTACCAGTGTTTTGCCGGGACCAGCCTGGTGGGTGAAGGCTGGGGATTGTTATACCCTGAATATCCGACACCGGTGGTGTTAACATGTACATGGCTATTTTGCTCTCTATCATTCTGTGGTTTCTGTTTAATTGTTGTTACAGTGTGGGTACCCTTGGTGTGTGTGTGTGTGTTGTGTGGTTAGTTCTGGATTCCGGAGTTTACGCTCATTTGTATGTTTGTGATTTTTGCAAATGTCTTCTCATTAGCGCAGCCACGTTCATTTTCTCCTTTGTTCTTTATCTCTCCTGTGCCTGTTGCCCAGAGCTGTGTTAGTCACCCACGCTCATTCGCTCCCGTCCGTGACCATCACCCCGGGTGGGCGGATCTCCGTGACTGGTCTACGTTTGGGGAAGACGCACGGGGCTCAAGTTCTCGTGGCAGTCGAACACTGTAGACATTCTTTTTCCCTTGTACTTACTATACTTCTTTGTCTTCCACGTGTGGCACGCTTTGGTTACTCAATAATGGGACAGGAACATGCTAGACCTGCTAAGGGCTTGCTAGCTTGTGACATTGTGAAAGAAAGGGCAGGGGAAGATGCAATGTTGAAACTTAAAAAGATTGCTAAGGTGTGTGGTTTCCAGATGTTGCCCAGTGGGAGATTACAACCTGAGTTTTGGAGAAAGCTACTCATAGACAAGGAAGGGTTGTTGTTGGATAATGGACTTACGAAAGTTGCAGAGGCTTGGTACCGGGTGGCTAGAGGTTTGAAACGGGAAGGATGGGTCGAGGAAGAACTGGAGTTTGAGGGGCAAAATATGTATGTTTATCACAGGAGTGTTCATAATGATGATGTTGTTTCTATTGTTCCACGACCACCGCCCTATGATGGCGCCCGGAGCGCAACACTTAATTCCCGCCCTGCTTCTCCCGTTACGACACAGCTCCCACTCCCCTGTGCCCCGTACTCGGTGCGGATGGTGCTTACTATTATCCAGTGCCACTTCACTCGTTCCCTCCTACTCCCATGCCTCAACATTCCTATGACCCAACCCCCTCCGTTAGCCATCCTTCTGTCATGCCTGCCGAAGCCCCTCCGCCTTCATGTCCTTCGCTACCTCTCCCAGTGACCGTCCCCACTCCGGACCTCACCATGGCTTCCCTCACCTCACCCATTGAAGTCCCACCTTCCTCCTCCGCTTCCCTCTCAACCCCGAGTACCCCTCCCTTAGTAGCTTCCGTTCCCTCACCCTCTCCGTCTATCACACATCCAACTCCCCTACCCCATACCCTTTCCACCGGCCCTATTCCTCCGGATCTCTGTCTCCCCGCTGACCCAGGACCCCTCCCTCCCACGGCCGATTTGCCGTCCCTAATCTCTGCCCTCACCGCCCTGACCCAGCCCCCTGTTACCACCTCTCCTCCAGTGTTACCTCCTCCTCCCGAAGTCCCAGCCCCCTCTACCTCGTTATCCCTCCCTCCCACGGCCGATTTGCCGTCCCTAATCTCTGCCCTCACCGCCCTGACCCAGCCCCCTGTTACCACCTCTCCTCCAGTGTTACCTCCCCCTCCCGAAGTCCCGGGCCCCTCCACCCCATTGCCTACCCCTCCACCGATTGGTTTGCCGTCCCAACCCTCCACCCAAGTTGCTCTGCCACAGCCCCTTGTTCCTATCCCTCCAACCCCTTCCCCGGCAACCCTTGACGCACCCATGTCCAATGACCTATCTACTTCAATATCCGCCCTTTTCACTGCAGTCACTTCCCTGGTTAACTCCGCGATCCCTGCATTGCCTCCCATTGATATACCTCCTCCTCCTCCTCCTCCCCCCGAGCCTTCGACCCCTCCCTTGTCTCCCGTTAATCTCCTCGAGCCTTCCGATCCAATCTCTGCTCTTGCACATGTCCTAAACACCCACCTCTCACGGCCAGCCCCGCCGTCCCCCATGATGGCCCCTTCCACGGCTTTAGTTCCCCGTGCCCCTTCCGCCAGCACCAGTTACCCAATCATGGTGGTTGGGTCCGAGGTGTCTGCGACTTCGGACCAGCCCTATGCGATGGGTGCCTCCCCCCAAGCCTCGGGTTTCCACCCAATTACCTCTCCTATCACCCCCTTCCCAGTTGCCCCCGCTACAGCTACCCCTGAGGCTACTCTTCACCGTGGTCCAATAGTGCCCGAGGAGGTCGTTGTGGTGGACCAGAGCCCACCCCATCTGGGGGGGGAAAGGCTTCCCCAACGGCACTCGATTCCCCAGGGGTATACTCAGATCAGTCATGGTGCGGATGGTGCACCACCTATGTACGTTACTTTTAACCCTTCCCAAGCCGCTACCCTTGTAACCTCACTCCCTGATCCTGAGAAACACCCCATGCCCTTTTTCCGCAGGATGGCTCAGATCCGCAAGACATATTCCGCTGCATGGCGGGATCTTATTAGTTTATGTGAAATTAAGGCTGGAGATGCATACTGGCCAATCATGGAACGGAGCTTTAGTGATGCTCCACTTACTTCTGATACTGATTTCCGTTCTGGTGAAACTTTCTGTGAACAACTTCGCGCCTGGGCGCAGGATAAACTAGCTGACCAGGCTACTTGCATTAATGACATCATACAGGACAAACTTGAGACCGTTGAGAAGTACCACTCTAGGTTGACTCAGACATTCTCGGACTTAGGGTTCAGCACTTACAACAAGGCACACACCCAGATGCTCTCTGCAGCTTTTGTGGCAGGATTGAGAGAACATATTCGTAAGGGGTTGATTTTAGCTCGCCCTGAGTATAGAATTATTCCACTAGACACCCTTTTGTTGGTAGCCAAGGGCTTAGAATCTGTTTTACAACCCACACAGCGCAGGGCTAGCCCACTGATGTACACCACCTCCACACCTATCGCTAGTTCTAATCAAGTTCCTCAGGTGTTCCCCCAACAGTACACCCACTCATCCCAGACACTGCCTGCACCAATCCCTTTCCCCCGGGACCGGACCATTATGACAATCCGGACCTGTTTTAATTGTAATCAGCCAGGCCACTTTAGAAGAGATTGCCCACAGCCTAGAGTGTTCCGCCAGCCAACTCCCCGGTACCAAGGTCCCCATGTCACTGGCTACAACTACCCTTCCCCTGGTTACCTCCCCGCCCTTCCCCATCCACAATTGCCTCAGCTTCCCCCACCACCTCCTCCTCCCCCTCCTCCTCCTCCTGAATACACTCAAGCTCGGCTCCCTGTATCAGAAGCTCGTGCATATCCTTCACCCTCTGCAGAAGGGTTTGATAATGATGATTTCCAAGACGGCCAGCCCCGTCATACCCTCCGCCCATCTCGTCCCCCCATGCATTCTGCTAACCCCCCTTCTACTTCCCGCCGGTACCAGGGACCAGACCAGGCCCATTTAGATTTATTACAATAGGTAACCGGCAAGCCTGTGTCAGCAACCCCTGCCATGGCAGTGTCTGCGGGGGATGGGGGAGGCCCTCTAGCTACTGTAGTTCTCCCTGTGGAGGGCCACCCCACCACTTTCTTAGTTGACACAGGTGCAGCCCGTAGTGTCCTTAGGGAACAAGACCTGCCTGACCCTTCTTTCTTGTCTGACACTGATGTTTCCTGTGTTGGGGTGGATGGAACCCCACGCAGCAACCCCCTTACTAAGCTTCTACACGTAGGTTCCCACATCCTCTCACGCTTTGTTGTTTCCTCTACCTGCCCCATTAACCTCCTAGGTGCCGATGTTCTCTCTAGGCTCCAGGCCTCCATTACCTTCACTGCAGATGGGCAGATTGAATTGACAACTCCCTTATCACAAAAGGATACCTCTGTCCTCTGTTCCCTCCCTATTTTGTTAAACCTAACTGACAGTACAGGGGATGCGCGGGTCCCACAAACCCCCAGTGCTCTGGATTGTATCCCTCAAGAACTTTGGTCCACTGGCCCGGATGATATTGGGCGTTTACATGTGCCCCCGGTCTTAGTTCAGCTCCTGCCTGGGGCACTGCCTCCTCGCAGGCCACAGTATCCTCTGAAGCCTGCACAAGCTGAAGCCATTACCAGACAAGTTGAAAGTCTCCTTGCCAAAGGTGCCCTCATCAAGTGTTCATCTCCATGTAATACTCCACTGTTTCCTGTTAAAAAGAGAACTGTTAAAGGTCAGCCTGACCAGTACCGCATGGTGCAAGATCTCCGTGCTGTGAATGATGTGACCATCAAAGACACTGCAATTGTTCCTAACCCCCACACCCTCTTATCCCAAGTCCCATCAACTTCAACAATATTCACCGTGGTGGATCTAGCTAATGCCTTCTTCAGTGTCCCCCTTGACCCTTCCTGTCGTTTTCTCTTTGCCTTCACCCATGAAGGACAGCAATACACCTGGACTGTCATGCCTCAGGGGGCTCAGAATTCCCCCACACAGTTTGCTCACGCCATGTCACTGGTGCTGGATCCCTGGCAGAAGTCTCATTTGGATGTCGTCCTGCTTCAATATGTTGATGATCTCCTTCTCTGTGCTCCTGATTTGCTCATTGCAGAGCGTGATTCAGAAGATCTCCTATGTTTCCTTGCTGCAGCTGGTTGCAAAGCCTCAAAATCCAAGCTACAATGGTGCCGGCCCTCTGTGGTCTTCTTGGGACACTGCCTTTCCCATGGCACCAAACATCTAACCTCCCAACGTGTACAAGCCATTCTGCATCTTCCACTACCTGCTAATCACCAGGCTCTCCATGCTTTTCTGGGCCTTATCACGTATTGCAGGTCCTGGATACCTGAAGCATCAAAGCTCATGCAGCCACTCTATGATGCCCTCAGGAGTGAGCCCTTTCATCTCACAGAAGAAACTATCACCTGTTTCCATACTCTGAAAAGAGCTATTGCTTCTGCACCTGCCTTGGGCCTGCCCAACTACCAACTTCCCTTCCACCTGTTTGTCTCTGAAAAATCGGGACATGCTTCCGGAGTCCTCACCCAGAAACATGGATCTAGACAACGCCCTATTGGCTATTTTTCCTGTATGCTTGACCCTGTTGCAAGGGGGAGCCCTTCTTGCCTCCGAGCGGTGTTTGCCGCCAGCGCTCTCCTGGACAAGACCAATGACTTTGTTCTTGGCCATCACCTCACAGTGCTGGCCCCTCACGACATTACTGCAATCCTTCAGCAAGTTCGACCTAAACACCTTTCTTCCCAACGTCACCTTCGCCTACAGACATCCTTACTCCTACCTGATAATGTGAAACTCCAGAGATGCCTTTCCCTGAACCCAGCCACTCTTCTGCCACTTCCCAAGGGGGGAATTGTGCATCACTGGTACAGCCTGGATATCAACCCAGATGTTCGAGCAGATTTACAGTTGCCTGTGTTCACACCTCCCCCTGATGAACAATCAGAGGCCCCACTCCACTGTGTCTTGTGGTTTAGGGACGAACCAAGTCTTGATGTGGACTATGAGGAAGAACTATTTCAGCTCAAAGAAATTCAAATTACCCTGACTGACTTATTTTGGAACTCTACAGGTACCATGCTCATTTTGGTTCACCTTCCAGATAATGTAGCACACTTCTACCACCATTGGGAAACAGCTATCCCACACATATCTCTCACCAAATCCCACAACACCTTATGGGAGAACCTAGGCCCGATGGCCAAAACTTGGAACCAAATGACTCAAGAATAACTGACTTCTACGGGAATAAATAAAAAGACCATTAACTACTGCACAACAGGATACTCCAGGTACCACACAGAGGCCTGTGAGGACCCACCCACCATAGACTGCAACCTCATCGATATTCCCCATGACTGTTTTGAACAAATGAAAATGGAAACTACACACCTACCAACTGTTTATGAAGCTGCATTACTCAACCCGGATCAAACACTATTTGTGGATGGCTCAAGGTTTGCTGATGAACAAGGACAATACCACACTGGATATGCAGTCACCACAGGATGTCAAATATTACAAGCAGCTGCCCTACAACCAACTAAGTCTGCACAAGAGGCCGAGTTAACAGCCTTGACTGTGGCCTGCAAACTGTCCGAAGGCCTACGTGTCAACATTTATACGGATTCAAGATATGCCCTGGGAGTGGCACACGATTTTGGCTTAATCTGGAAGACCAGAGGATTTCTTACAGCCACCGGTACCCCAGTAAAACATGGGGCAGCCATTGCAGAACTGATGGACGCATTGGAACTCCCAGCAGAAGTGGCAGTACTGAAAGTAAAAGCTCATGGAAGATTAGACACAGAAGAAGCACGTGGCAACAACCTAGCTGATCAGGCAGCCAAAGAGGCAGCACGACAAGGATGGGAAGTGGACAGAAGAGTGGCCACAGATACATTACCCATTTACACTATGCAAACATTGCCTACAGATCTCAGGCTGCTGAAGGAACAACAAGCTGCCGCCACTCCTCAGGAGAAACAAAGTTGGAAGAACAAAGGAGCAATACTCCGTGATGAAGTTTACACCATTAATCTCAAGTTCTGCCTACCTAGAAGTATGTACCCAGCGGTGGTCCAATGGGCCCATGGGCCAGCACACCTGTCAAAGCTCCTGATGAACTCACTGATTGACAAGTATTTTGAAGCACCAGGCATCACTACCTTAACACAGAATTACTGCAAATCTTGTACTATATGTGCTAAGTGCAATCCTGGAAAGGTCATAAAGACTGCACCTAATCATCTAGCCAAGCCACAATACCCCTTCCAGAGGATTCAGATTGACCACATTCAAATGCCAAAGAGCGGACGTCATGAATATGCACTGGTTATAGTGGACATGTTTTCAGGATGGCCAGAGGCCTTCCCAGTGACTAATCTCACCGCGAGGACTACAGCCAAGTACCTTTTGACAGAAATTGTTTGCCGCTACGGGGTTCCAGAAGTAATTGAAAGTGACCAAGGGACCTCCTTCACTGCCTCGCTAACACGGGAAGTCTGGTCAGCACTGGGGGTGACCCTTTCATTCCACACACCATATCACCCACAGAGTAGTGGTAAGGTAGAGCGCATGAATGGCACATTGAAAGCCAGAATGCTTAAAATGTCACAAGAAACTAACATGCCCTGGCCCGAGAGTCTCCCACTAGCGTTATTCAGTGTAAGGTATACTCCCAGAGGAAAATACAGTTTGTCACCTTATGAGATTTTGTTTGGTACAGCACCCAGGTTAGGTTGCTACTTTCCCCAACAGCTTCAGATTCAGTCAGACGCTATGGTAGACTATGTGACTGCCCTTTCACATGCCTTGACCAAGATACATGCCCAAGTGTTTTCTTCTATTCCAGATCCTGAGTCGAATACAGGTACACACAGGCTGCTTCCGGGTGATTGGGTCATGGTTAAGAAGTTCCTCAGGAAACACACCCTAGAACCGAGATTTGATGGTCCTTATCAAGTGCTCCTGATTACAGCAACGTCAGTTAAACTAGCTGGAAAAAGTTCCTGGATACACGCTTCACATTGCAAAAAAGTGCCTGCTCCAGAAGAAGCTGATCTTGTTGAAACATGAATTTATTATGTGTCTTGTGTTTTCTTATATTATTGCATTTTGCCTGGGCCCAACAAGTGGCCATAACCAAAGATAATCATGTTTACACTTTCTGGTACAATTCTTCTGATACTGATGTAGCTACATACACCTTTGATTACTGTGACATAGTTACCTGTACATTCCCACAGACACAACATGCAGCCATATACAAAGACATACCTAACAAAAAAGACCCATACATTTGTGTGACTGGAGGAGCTTGGGGACACCACTGTAGTTCATGGAAAGCTGCCGGGTGGAATACAGGTAGACCATGGGGCTACAGACCTCAGGTTGCACTAGACAGACTTGACAAAGACGGGAAGCCCCTACTTTCTAGAATGACTCTGAGTAAACCCACAGGGTCAACTCCCATTAAACTTACCCTGAATATAGAACACCCTAGTCCAAGGGACGCGGGGGAATATGTGATGGGGATGTACTGGAAGGGAGGTGGCTCACACAATGCACTGGGGACATTCTACCTACAAGACATGCTCACCTCCCCAGACTGGGTAGGGACCACTCACATGATCGTTAACCCATTAAAACCACATATTAAGACCCTACATGACATGGTAGCTATAGCCAACCCCACCTTTGAAGACACTATGGCAGTGGAAACGGGTTTTTCAGACACTAATTTGTGGCTAGAATGGATGAGGTATAATGCCAACTCACACAATAAGACCAATTGTTACGTGTGTGGAGGAGCCAGGCCCCATCTGGGCACAGTTCCTCTGAATTTGCCTCCTGAAGTAGAATCATGTGTTCTGAGCCTTTACACACAGTCCGTCACCAACTCCTCGACATGTGAATCGTGGAAGAGAATTTACCCGATCACTCACGGACATGTAAAACCACCTGATGGAGTCACCATCTACCCAGGTAATTACACATGTTATACAATGTCTAAAAACACCGGTTTGCATCTGGGCAAATTCCCATCAGGATATTGCTCAACTTACCATAATCCACCCGTATCACTGCTAATGAACCACACAAAGACAATCGGTGATATCTATTGGTTATGTGGGGATAAACAATTGAGGTCCCAATTAACTGGGCAATGGTGGGGGGAGTGTGCGCTAACTAAAGTCATAATGCCTATCCATATCATTCCAGATGGTGACCATAACACGTTAAACCTCACACATGTACACTCTAGAACCAAACGAGAGACTCCTATTCGAGGGAGTTTCGACCCCCATGTGTATATTGATGCCATAGGTGTGCCAAGGGGGGTGCCTAACGAATTCAAAGCAAGAGATGAAGTGGCTGCAGGATTTGAGTCCCTAATTCCAATGATAACTGCTAACAAAAATGTCAATTGGATTAACTACATTTACTATAATCAACAGCGTTTTGTCAACTACACTAGGGATGCCCTACAGGGCCTGGCAGAGCAATTACAAGCCACTACCCAAATGACATTTCAGAACAGAATGGCCCTAGATATGATTCTAGCTGAGAAAGGGGGTGTATGTAAAATCCTCCCTGAGACCATGACATGCTGCACATACATTCCAGACAATACGGGGCCCAATGGTAAGGTGACTATGGCCATAGAGAAGCTAGATAGTCTCGCAGACGAGCTAAAGAAAAATTCAGGAGTCATTGACACTTGGGACAGATGGTTTGGATGGATGAATGGTTGGCAAAGGACCCTCTTCCAGGTGGGGACAGCTGTTCTCATAATGATCGTCATTTTCTTATTTCTGACCTGTTGCATATTCCCCTGCATACAGAAGTATCTACAGAAAGCGGTAGACAAGACTATAGACGACGTGACCCCTACTTTCATACACCAAGACATCACAGACCTCGAAGATGATACTCCACATACACCCCTTCAATCACATCAGTTCAAACAGACAACTGCTTTCCTGTAGGGACAGTATAGGGAAAGCGTCTGTCTTAACTGGCAAGTCTCACGTGTGGAGATGTAGTGGACTAGCCACTGCGGGTTACCCGCGGAGTGAAGTGTTCGATGCTAGTTAAGGCAGATAGGTTGCAGGCAACTAGGGACATATTAGGGACAGTAGCAGTTGTTATGGTAAATAGCCATTTTAGGGAGGACTGTTGTGGAAATAAGGTCTGCACATATTTCCTAGTTAGTGAAAAATGTCTATTTACTCATTTCACAATATATATATATATAGCTAAGCACACACGTTATAATTAAGATGGCTGCTGGAAGCTTCTAGCTCCTTCCCCCTCCCCTCCCTTTCTCCTTCCTAACATCGACTAACTACCTCGTGCACCAAGATGGCGCCGGTAAACCGTGGGAGACCCTCATGGCCCCGGTGACATCACCTACAGTAGGCAGAGCATTGAAGCAACCACTTAACACCTAACCAATAATTGATGTATTATTCCATGTTATCTCTGACAATGCTTATGATGTAATTTTGCTTTAAAAGGGACTTGCCGTCCCCTCTGAATAAACTTTCCTCAAGTTATTCAACAACCTGGAACCTGTGTCTGGTGTGAATTACTTCAGGGAGCGTGCACGCATTGTTTCATTGATTTGGCCAGGGGCAGATACACAAAGAAATAATCAATACTTTAATTGATTTTTCCACTTCAGTATGGTATGATAAATGCCATACAGTCCTTGGCTCTGACTCCTGCTATAACATGCCTAGCAGGCATGGATAACATCCAGCATCATTGTTAAATTCAGTGATCATATTGATTATGCAGGTAGCATACGTATCCAAAGAGCTTTACAAAGTGAGCAAATAATCGTAGTGGAATATACAACTGGAAGTTGAATACAAAAAGTGTAGGGAAACCTGTTTGTGGGCTTTATCCAACACCTGCAACAACTCACACAAAAAAGATTAGGACGACGTAATAAGCTCACAAACTGCATGTTTTGGTTTTTGTTTTGTTCTTCTGGAAAATTTGAAATTCTTCTCCTTTGCTAGTGGCCACAGGAAATCATACATTTGAGGAGAGTTTTTAGAAGCATGTTCATCTCCCATGTTAAACTTAGTGTAGGACCCATTGATAATGTGGAATTGTTATGTAGTGGTGGGATTAACACAAAGTGACCATATGGTGTAACTGGATCCCCATTTTTGTTTGCTAAGATAGGTGATTTTAAGTTGCTCTTCTAAAATTTAAAACCCCCTTTTTTAACATCAACTTTTTGCCTCTATCCTAGGTCTTTAGCAACATGTTCTTGACGATGAAGATGAACCCACACAACCATAGAGGGCACAGCATGGCAACAGGCACATAGTCTTCAGTCCTGGCAGAAAATGTTTAAGTAGATAAATAGGCTCTCTCCATCAATAATAATAATAATACTTAATATTACTACTTTAATAAAGTAAAATTTAGCAATTCCACAGGGGAAGAATTTATAGCTATATGTTGGACATACAGATGTGCTCAAAAGTGTGCATACCGTGGTATTAATTGTGACATTTTGGCATTCATCTTGGGAAAAAAAAATATTTTATTAAAGAATATTGATCATATGAAGCCATTTATTATCACTTGGCATTTAATGTTTAATTTCCTGCACCTGTGGCTTTTTAAATTGCAATTAGTGTCTGTATATAAATAGTCAATGAGTTTGTTAGGTCTCACGTGGATGCACTAAGCCATGGGTAGCAGAAAAGAATTGTCAAAAGACCTGCGTAACAAGGTAATGGAACCTTATAAAGATGGAAAAGGATATCAAAAGATATTCAAAACCTTGAAAATGCCAGTCAGTACTTATTAAGAAGTGGAACATTTGGGGATCTCTTGATACCAAGCCAAGGTCAGGTAGACCAAGAAAGATTTCAGCCACAACTGCCTGAAGAATTGTTCAGGATACAAAGAAAAAACCCACAGGTAATGTCAGGAGAAATACAGGCTGCTCTGGAAAAAAGATGCTGTGGTTGTTTCAAGGAGCACAATACGATGATAACTGAACAAAAATTGGAGGAGGGGGGAGCTCTAAAGGCATGGGGAATCTTGTGAAAATTGATGGCAAGATGAATGCAGCATGTTATCAGAAAATACTGGTAGACAATTTGCATTCTTCTGCACTACGGCTGCGCATGGGACACTCTTGGACTTTGCAGCATGACAATGACCCTAAGCACAAGGCTGAGTTGACCCTCCAGTGGTTACAGCAGAAAAAGATGAAGGTTCTGGAGTGGCCATCACAGTCTTCTGACATTAATATCATCGAGCCTCTCTAGGATGATCTGAAATTGTGCGGTTCATGTAAGACAACCAAAGACTTTGCATGACCTGGAGGCATTTTGTCAAGACGAATGGGCAGCTATAATACCTGCAAGAATTTGAGGCCTCATAGACAGCTATTACAAAAGATTGCACGCTGTCATTAATGCTAAAGGGGCAATACACAGTATTAAGAACTAAGAGTATGCAGACTTTTGAACAGGGGTCATTTCATAATTTTTTTGCCATGTTTTGTTTTATGATTGTGCCATTCTGTTATAAGCTACAGTTGAATATGAATCTCATAAGAAATAAAAAAATAAAAAAAATAGTTTTGCCTGCTCACTCATGTTATCTTTAAAAATGGTACATATTTTACCAATTCTCCATGGGTATGCAAACTTTTGAGCACAACTGTAAATGTTTTTTGTTTTTTTTAAAGAAGCAACTTTATGACATTTCCATTCAATTCAGGTTTCTTTGTTTATCTTTTTTTTCAGTTTTATCATTTTCATTTCCCAGTTCTGAAATGATCTAAAATCTGAGCAATCTGCAGGAACATTCAACTGCTCCCCATGGTAATTATATAGTACAGACCTCCACAACCCCTGCAGAAGTTTCAGATTGGACAGCAGATTGAGATTTATAATAAACCAACAGATTGCAGTTGCCTGTAATAGTGAGACAGCTTTCTTTTTTTTTCCCCATCACCCAACACATGGATTCTTAGAACAAAGTGCTAGAGGCAAAGCAAATGGTAAATAATGGTTGTTTCGCTCGTAGACTATGACATATTGATAAAACCTCGCTCTAAAATATTGGACTTTGGAAAAAACAATTAAATAGCGAACAATGTGTGAGAGAAATGCAGCTGACAATGGTCAGGACTTAATAGCCTGTCCCAATGGCCACATGGGAGCCCATCATGTATTTTCCTGCTTACTTGGGTCATTAGAAAGAGTAATAGTATTAGCTAATCAGACAGATGCTTACAACATATATATGTGGAGAAACAAAAATAAAAAAAAAAACAGAACAATTTCATAGAAATAGGTTTGCGAAAAAAATATACAAGATCCAGCGCACTCACCTATCCACTAAACAGCAACTTCAATGTTGAAAGATTTTATTAGTTTTTTTTAAAAACACCTAATCTAGGCAAAAATAATGGGGGTTTAGTTACATTATATGATCATACATTGCATAAGCCTGCCACAACGTCAATGTACCCCATCTTTAGCAGGTCCTACACTAACCTAATGTCTGCTCTTATGAGATTAACAACTTACTTGAGGAAAAAAAATTCCATCTGGGGCTCTCTGCAGTACAAGGCTAAATAGGGCCCTGGGATGAGGCACCTGTGACAGGGAGGGGTGCAAAACCAAGGAGTTGGCTAGACTCCCAAATATATATATATATGAAACAAGGGGGGTTGGCTGCACTCACCTGAACATGCATAAATGGGGGTGCTGCTGAGGGCCAAATAATACAATACACAAGATCCAGCGCACTCACCTATCCACTAAACACGCATATACTAGCTAAAAGACATACACACTCACTAACAAACATCAACCCTGTTACATATCTTAGTATCATCAGCAAAAAGACATACCTTACCATCAAGACCTTCTGCAATATCACTAATAAAAATATTAAAGAGAATGGCTCCAAGCACAGATCCCTGAGGTACCCCACTGGTGACAAGTCCAAGCTTTGAATATATTCCATTGACTACAACCCTCTGTTGCCTGTCACTCAGCCACTGCCTTACCCATTCAACAATATTGGAATCCAAACTTAAAGATTGCAGTTTATTGATAAGCCTTCTATGTGCAACAGTGTCAAAAGCCTTACTGAAATCTAGGTAAGCAATGTCTACTGCACCACCCTGATCTATAATTTTAGTTACCCAATCAAAAAAATCAATAAGATTAGTTTGGCATGATCTCCCTGAAGTAAACCCATGTTGTCTCTGATCTTGAAATCCATGTGTTTTTAGATGTTCATCAATCCTATCCTTTAACATGGTTTCCATCACTTTCCCACTACTGAAGTAAGGCTTACTGGCCTATAGTTGCCCGACTCCTCCCTATTACCTTTCTTGTAAATGGGCACAACATTCGCTAACTTCCAATCTTCTGGGACTACTCCTGTTAACAATGATTGGTTAAATAAATCTGTTAATGGTTTTGCTAGTACACCACTAAGCTCTTTTAATAGCTGTGGGTGTATTCCATCAGGTCCCATTGACTTATTTGTCTTTACTTTTGACAGTTGAAATAGAACCTCTTCCTCTGTAAACTCACGTGTAATAAATGACTAATTTATCCTCTTAACTGAGGTCCCTTTCCTTCATTTTCATCTGTAAATACAGAACAAAAATATTAATTGAGGCAGTCAGCTAGACCTTTATCCTCTTCTACATACCTTCCTTCTTTTGTTTTTAATCTAACTAATCCTTGTTTGACTTTTCTTTTCTCATTTATGTATCTAAAAAAAGTTGTGTCCCCCCTTTTTACTGACTGTGCTATTTTCTCTTCTGTGTGTGATTTGGAAGCTCTTATAACTTGCTTAGCCTCATTCTGCCTAATCTTATAGATCATTTTGTCTTCCTCACTCTGTTGTTTTTTTTTATAATTACTAAATGCTAGCTTTTTGTTTTTAACTATTTTGGCCACATCTGCGGGGTACCACAGTGGTTTCTTGAATTTTTTGCTTTTACTGACAAGCCTAATGCAATTTTCTGTTGCCTTCAATAGTGCAACTTTTAAATAATCCCATTTCTCTTGGACTCCATTTAAATTGCTCCAGTCTGATAATGACTCCTCTACCCATATTCTAATTTTAGAAAAGTCTGTTTTTCTAAAGTCTAAAACTTTTGTTTTTGTGTGGTGTGACTCAGTCACTGTTCTTATATTAAACCACACTGACTGATGATCACTGGATCCTAAACTTTCACCTACAGTAATATCTGATACCAAATCTCCATTTGTTAACACTAAATCTAGTATTGCCTCTTTACGAGTTGGCTCCTCAATGACTTGTTTTAGAGACAATCCCAGTAGGGAGTTTAGAATATGTGTGCTCCTGGCACAAGTAGCTAATTTTGTTTTCCAATTTACATCAGGAAGATTAAAGTCACCCATGATGATAACTTCCCCCTTCATTGTCATTTTAGCTATTTCCTCAACTAGTAGATTATCTAACTCTTCAATTTGTCCTGGGGGCCAATGAATCACACCTACACAAGTTACTGTGTGATTACCAAATTCTAACGTAACCCAAACGGACTCTATGTTTGCCTCACTAACTTTTATTAGGCTAGATTTTATGCTATTCTTCGCATCCAGGGCCACCCCTCCCCCTCTCTTGCCTTCCTATCTTTTCTATATAAAGAGTACCCTGGTATTGCTATGTCCCAGTCATTTTTCTCATTATACCATGTCTCAGTAACAGCGACTAAATCTACACTATCAGTTGCCATTATTGCCACAAGTTCATGGATCTTATTCCCTAAACTGCGAGCATTTGTAGACATGTGTGACAGATCCATCTGTATAGACTGGGATTGCTGGTTCGTCTGTTTTTCCTTTTCGTGAAATTACCCGTTTGTATGCCCCTGTTCAGTGAATTGACTTTACTGCCGAAAAAAACTACCGAACGGACGGCCACCCAGAAGAGAAGTGTGTTGCTGGTTAACCTCTTGATCCCAATTAGAACGTTGCAGTTAACCAGAGACACTTCTCAATTAAAACTGAATACAGGGTGGTCGTCGTTCGTATGTCGACCACGAGGTGGCAGCCATTTTAAACCATGCGAAAGACCAGCGGTGTTCAGCATTGATTTCATGTAACTGAAAACGGACACTTTTTTAGCTGAACACCGCTGAAGCCGCCGACCTCCCTTCTCAATCGACAGAAGTGTGCGAACACCGGCCATTCGGGAGGTTTAAATGCACGAAGGGACTTACCCCAGATAGCCTTCCCATGGAGTCAATCGCATACCGAAAGACTGTAATAGACTTTGACTCCATGGCGATTGAACTATGCGTATGGGATCTGAGTGCTATTCGCCAATAATATGCACTCAGATCCAGGCTATCTGGGGATTTGTGATACGAATGGGTAACATTCGACAATTGTAAAGTTATGTATTTTTATATGTTTTGCTATGTTGAATTTAAGATGGCGATTTGCCTCTGTCCTGGAGATAATTAAATTACTTCTCAATTATCTCCAGGGCAGAGGGGAGGAAATACTAATGCATGCTGGGAATATTCTGTGTCTGTGGGTCCTAACCTGCCATATGTCTGTCTATTGTTACAGTCTCCCATTTGGTCCCCTAGGGGAGTGTCCGCCAAGTGGGAGACCTGCATAAATACGGGCAGGTAGCCCACAGTAAAGCCAGTTCTTGTTTTACCCTCAATGCGGAGCCTGGTCTCGTTATTGGGGGGATTTATTACCGATGACTAGAGACTGCTGGATTGGATTATTAGCCGCTTGGGAGATATATGCGTTCGGCTACTTTTGGCGATTCGTGAGTTTGGAGCTCGTGGAGTGAAGTGCCCGTACGGATCCCGTTCGTGAGTTTGCTGTGTTCCCTTGCTTGCGGGTAGCATGATTGTACTAGATACGCATGCAGCCTATGCTATTGCGAAAGGGGAGCATTAGCTAAATGGCGGTATGTACATTTTTTGCTGAGGGTACCATAACAACATGACTCTAAGCTTATCATTTTTTAACACACTTGCTACAGGCACCTTCTGTCCTTGTTTTGGGGGACAATTGGATTGATGTTTTCTCACCCTTTTGCCCCCCCCCTAGTTTAAATACATCCTAGCAAAACCTCTGAACTGCTCACTGAGAACATTTGTTCCCTTTTGAGAAAGATGCAAACCATCTTTTTTGTACAGCTTATCGCCATTCCAAACAGAGCTACCATGAGAAATAAAGCCAAATCCTTGCTCCCGACACCATTCACCAAACCACAAATTAAAGTCCCTAATACGCATCCGCCTGTCGTTCTGAGTGTTATGCACAGGCAGAACTTCAGAGAATGACAGTGTGGAAGCAACCTGCCGTATATCATTGGCAAAACACTAAAAACTTCCTTAACCTCTGAAACCTCATTGCAAGCCAAGTCATTTGTCCCTAGATGGACAAGTACATCCAATTCCCCTTCCTGCTTTGCTTGCTTAGCAATATTACAGATACGTCTCCTGTCTCTGTGAGCAGTAGCTTCGGGAAGACACCTCACAAGACCACCATTGTCCATCTCCACACCTCTTATGATGGAATCCCCCAACAACAACTGCTTTCTATTAGGCCTCACCATAGTCTTCAAGCCGGTCTCCACAACACCACTAGCCTCAGTGCCTCTCTCCACAACACCACTAGCCTCAGTGCCTCTCTCCACAACACCACTATCCTCAGTGCCTCTCTCCACAACACCACTATCCTCAGTGACTCTCTCTACAACACCACTAGTCTTAGTGCCTCTCTCCACAACACCACTAGCCTCAGTGCCTCTCTCCACAACACCACTAGCCTCAGTGCCTCTCTCCACAACACCACTAGCCTCAGTGCCCCTCTCCACAAAAACACTAGCCTCAGTGCCCCTCTCCACAACACCACTAGCCTCAGTGCCCCTCTCCACAAAACCACTAGCCTCAGTGCCTCTCTCCACAAAACCACTAGCCTCAGTGCCTCTCTCCACAACACCATGGAGGTGCAGAAAATGAATTATGTAGAACAACAGACTGAGCAATATGCCTTTTATCCACAACTCTACGTCTACCAGATCCTACAGTAATCCATCTGCCATTCCTAGTATGTCTCTGCGGCAGTGGCTTTGCAGCAGTTCCAGTCTGAGTTTGTTCACCAGATAATTTACAAATCTCAGACTTCAAAAATACAATCTCCTGCTGCAAGATAGAGAACTGTCTACAGATTAGACAACAACCAAACCTCCAAAAAGTGGAACGTGAAACAAATGCATAGCAACTATTATACTGAACTAAGTCTGCCATTCCAATGAGGAGAATAATTTAAATCATACGAATCTTAACTTTTTATTTATCCTCCTGAATACCTCAGATATATCTCCAGAAGATCTCCAACTACACACTTAGAAGCAACCAAGCTATATTAGCCAAGCTAATGACAACAACCCTTATATAACTCCTTTAAAGGACCACTCTAGGCATCCAGACCACTTCAGCTTAATGAAATGGTCTGGGTGCCAGGTCCAGCTAGGGTTAACCCATTTTTTTTATAAACATAGCAGTTTCAGAGAAACTGCTATGTTTATAAATGGGTTAATCCAGCCCTCAAATACTCTAGTGGCTGTCTCATTTACAGCCGCTAGAGGCGCTTGCGTGATTCTCACTGTGAAAATCACAGTGAGAACACGCAAGCGTCCATAGGAAAGCATTGTAAATGCTTTCCTATGAGACCGGCTGAATGCACGCGCAGCTCTTGCCGCGCGTGCGCATTCAGCCGAAAGGGAGAAGAGGAGGAGGATCGGAGACCGTGAGCTCCCCGCCCGGTGCTTGAGAAAGGTAAGTTTTAACCCCTTTCCTCTCCCCAGAGTGTTTTCCTGGCACTATAGTAGGCCCCAGGGAGAGTGCGCAGCTTAGCGGAGAGGGGCACATGTATGAGTGTGGGATGGATGATGCATGATTGGCTATATGCTACATGTGGGAGTGTGAGATGTGAGGAAGTGGGTAGTGACAGATCAGACTGACCTCAGTGCCACTTAGGAGCCGGGCCAGCAACATGTTTCTCCTCCTGTTGCTGGGCTTGCTGGATTTTCTGCCTGGGGGCCCTGGATGCTGGATCCTGGTTTTACAGCCATTCTGTGTGCCCTTAGGGCTGGTGCTGCTGCAGACGGTGGCCTCCTCCATCCCCAGCGGCCTGGCGGTGAGGTTCCCCTCCCCAGCGGTCTGGCTCTCCCTGGGCACCCTGCCTGTGTCTCCCTCCCTGGGCACCCTGCCTGTGTCTCCCTCCCTCGGGCTCTGTGCACCCCAACTCTCCTCCTTGGGCCCGGTACAGGAGCTGCAGCCTGGGCCTGAGGCTTCATCAGGTCCGCGCACCTGGACCAGTGGTGCGCGGCCTGCTCTGCACCCGGTCCTTCCGCCACCACTGGTGTCCGGGCGGCGGCATCTACTGTGGACTGTGCCCCCCCTGGAGGTAGTGGGGGGGGCAGAAGCTCTGCAATCGGCCCGGGCGGCATGTGGGATGCCGTCCGGGGTCCTCCCCTCTCGGCCGGCAGTGGTAAGTGGGCCCCCTGCGCGGCACGCTGGGTTGCTCTCGGCCGCTGCCGACGGGTGGGGACGGTGCCGCTCGGAGACTTGGTGGACATAGGGAAGTGGGACTTGTCCCAGATCCTTATGTCATTTCCAGAGTTTTTTTGCATGGTGTGGTCGGAGGTTGTGGCGAGGAACTATTGGTGGCAGGTACACATCTGGAGTGCGTTGGAGCGCTGCCGCGAAGGGTTCAACCGTTAGGTTTCACGGTTCGTTATAGGGGGTTGGGGGATGCCCATTTCATCAGGTTTTGAGAAGGAGGCGGCATATTTGTTGCGGCTGGATGGGGTTCATTTGACTGAGGTCGGGCTCGACCGTTTTAATCTGGCCATTCTAGAGATGGTGGAACAGGCCATGGTTGGTTTGTTTGGGGTCCCCTGCTGATTTTAGGCTTAAAACAGCGGGGTTGTGGCGGGGTGTGTCCTTGCCAAATAAGGGATGGTTTGGTAGATTAGATGAAAAAGGGGGATAATGGCCGGGTCTCATCCTCCCTCTGTCTCTTATGGTGAACGCGGAGAAGGTACCAGGTTGGACGTGTCCCCGCTGGGTTGTAAGTCGACCAGTGGGGAGCATTATGGTTGGGCCCCACCGAGTTGGTGGGGAGCCCTGAAGAGGAAGATGTTTTTATTATGCCGAGGGGGGGAGGTGAGACCCTTTGGGAAGTTAGAGTGGCAAGGACGGTTTCTTTGGTTACTGTATGACTAAATGCAAATTGTTTATGTTAATTGATGATATTTATTATTTCGTTATATGTTAAAGGAGTCATACAGTATTTGGTTGTGTTAATAAATGCTGTGGCCTGTTTTCTCCAAGAAGTTGTCTGTCGTTATTTGAAGGGGTAAGTTATGGTTTTATGGGGGATGAAGGGAATGCTATCCAATGCCCACTACGTACATACAGGTCCTTTAACACCTAGGTAGGCCTCTGCTTATTTGCAAACAATAGCTAATTTAAACAGCAATCAATAGCAAGAAGCTAACTAATCAAATCAAATGCCTTATAATTACCAACAGGAATTCAAACCTTGTGCAATCAGTAACCTTTTCCTACAGATGAATCTTACCTGTAACAGTAGAAAAGAAAGCTCTTAGCACAACTCTTAGACAGATGAAGCTTCTGTAAAACTCTCCAGAATATCTCCAACTACACACCTAGAAGCAACACTTAGATGAAGCAACCAAGCTATATTGGTTAACACAGTAACACACTCCCTAACAGACACACTCCCTGACATACTCACACTCACTAACAGACACACACACACACACACACACACACACTCACTAATAGAAATAAACACACACACTAACAAGCACACATACTCACTAACACACATACTCACTAAGAGACACACACACTCACTAACAGACACACACACTAACAGAAACACACACAAACTCACTAACAGACACACACACAAACTCACTAACAGACACACACACAAACTCACTAACAGACACACACTTACTAAGAGACACACACGCACTTTTTTAAAAATTCAATCCCCCCAGCCTCCTTACCTTTCCCTGGGGTCCAGTGGGGCTGCTGGGCAGGCGGGCGGTCACTGCAGGCGGCGAGGGAGCAGTGATTAGTGAGTTCTCTTCTCAGCGTCATATTCCAACTCCCAGCATCACTCTGCAGCGCGTGAGGGAGCTGAGCAGAGAGCTCACTAATCAGTGCTCCTACGCCAGCGCCGGCCGGCCACCTGGCTGAATTTTTAGTTAGCTGCCAGGCAAACAAGACATTTGCCTGGGCATTTGGGGGCGGCTTTTTTTGCTGCCCCCTGGAAAGTGCCGCCCAAGGCAAATGCCTTGTTTGCCTCGTGGCTAATATGTCCCTGCCCACCCCCCCTTCATCTCTTTCCCATAATTTGAAATTCATTCAATTCACTTTTTCAAACCATTCTCTGCTAACATTGCCGTTATTTATCGCCCCCCTCCCCCCCTTGTTCCCCTTTCCTCTTTCTTGAACATTTTGCTGCCTGGCTACCCTACTTCCTTTCTTCTAATATTCCATCCCTAATTCTCGGGGACTTCAATATTCCAATTAACCTACCTTTGACCTAAGCAGCCTCTAAACTACTTTCAATTACTTACCCTCAACCTCATTTTCTCTTATGCATGTACAGTATCTAATATCTGCAACACTCCATTTCCTTTCTCTGATCACCACCTCTTATCGTTTGCTCTCAAGTACTCCCTCACCTAACAACCTCAGCCTAACCCTCCTCAACTCAGGAGGAATCTCAATTTTATTGACCTCCAGTAGCTGTCAGCTGATATTGATTCACAACTCCAGTCCCTCACTGGCCATCTCCACATATAACACTACCCTCACCTCTGCCTTGAACACTGCAGCCCCATTCCAAACATACACCTCGAGTAGGACACGCCCCCAACTGTGGCATACTAAATCAACACGCTACCTGCAAAGATGCTCATGTTGTGCTGAACGGTCCTGGAGGAAGTCTTGCACCCAGGCAGACTGTATGAACACATTATAGATTCATATTGTGTTCATACAGTGCAGCCCTTGCCCTCGTCAAACAGTCATACGTTTCATCTCTCATTAGTTCATGCTCCTGCAATCCCAGGCATCTCTTTGACACATTTAATTCTCTTCTTCGCCCTGCTGTGGCCAACCCCCAAACAAACCTTACGGTCGATAGCTTTGCATGTTACTTTACCGACAAGATTGAACAGCTAAGGAAAGAATTCTCCCCATCTTGCCGTTCTCTTTCTCAACCACTGGTAGATCATACCTTTCCTACCCTTCAGACTTTCTCCCCGGCTACTGAACAAGAGGTAGCTGCGCTTCTCCATTCCTCTCGCCCCACCACTCGCCTGCTTGAGTCTGTCCAATTTCACCTTATCAGATCTCTCTCCCCTTGTCTTGTGCCTTCCTTAACAAACATCTCTAACTGCTCTCTCTCTTCTGGCATTGTCCCCGATGACCTTAAACATGCCACTGTAGTAACTATCCTGATAAAACATCTCTTGACCTGTTCTCCCCCTCTATCTATTGTCCCATATACCTGCTCCCTTTTTCCTCAAAGCTTCTGGAAAGACTTGTCTTTACCCGTATGTCTCACTTCCTCAATCCCAACTCTCTCATTGACACTCTTCAATCTAGCTTCCACCCTGTCCACTCTACTGAGGCTGCCCTTATCAAAGTTACTAACTACCTAATCGCAGATAAATCCAAAGGCCACTACTCAATACTAATTCTTCTTGACCTCTCTGCTGCCTTTGACACCGATGATCATGCTCTCCTTCTTCAAACTCTTCAATCACTCGGTCTCTATGACTTTGTCCTCTCGTGGTTTTCCTCTTATCTCTTCCAATGCTCATTCAGTGTCTCCTTTTCTAATAATACCTCCTCCCCTCGTCCTGTATTGGTTGGAGTCCCCCAAGGCTCTGTCCTTGGTTCCCTTCTATTTTCTCTTTATACTGCCTCTCTTGGCAAAGGTATTACCTCATTTGAATTCCACCAACACCTGTATGCTGATGACACCCACATATATCGCTCCTCCCCAGACCTCTCCCCTGCCACCCTGCAATGTGTCACTGCTTGCTTTTCTTCCATCTCTGACTGGATGTCCTCCAGCTTTATGAAACTCAATCTCTCTAAAACTGAGCTCCTTGTCTTTCCTCATCCTAATACTGATCCTCCTCTTTCGCTCTCCCATTACGTTAGTGGTATCCACATAAGTCCATCCTTGCAAGCGTGCTGTCTTGGCTTCATACTTGATTCTGGCCTCACCTTTGTGCCTCACATCCAGTATGTTACCAAATCCTGTAGATTCCATCTTAAAAACATAGCCCGCATCCGCCCCTTTCTTACGCAAGATGCTACCAAGGAGCTTGTCCATGCTCTAGTAATTTCCTGCATGGATTATTGTAATCCTCTCCTAATTGGTCTTCCCAAAAGCCACATTGCCCCGCTACAGTCTGTAATAGATGCTGCCACCAGACTGATTTTCCTCTCTAGCCGGTCCTCTCACACCTCACCCCTCTGTCAGTCCTAACATTTGCTTCCTGTATCCTATAGGAGTAAATTCAAAGTGCTAACCCATACATATAAAGCACTAAACAATTCTAGCCCCTCTTATATCTCTTCACAGATCCATAGGTAGGCCCCTTCTTGGTCTCTCTGCTCTGCCCGTGACCTTCTCCTGTCCGCTGCTCGCACCTGTACGGCCAACTCATGCTTGCAGGACTTCTTGCGAGTGGCTCCCTTCCTATGGAATAGCCTGCCTACTGCCATTGGACTCTCCACTAGTCTTTAATCGTTTAAGAAGTGCCTTAAAGCCCATCTCTTTAGAAAAACTTATGGCCTCCCCAGAGTAACCTCTACCTTAATTACCTGTCTCTTGCTCTCTCCTAAAGGGCAGCACTTTACTCTCTCCACCAGCTCTGCTTCACTCCCACCTTATTTGATTGCTATTTCCTGTCCTAATGTGTTTTATATCCCACCTCCTATAGACTGTAAGCTCGTTTGAGCATGGTCCTCTTCAACCTATTATTCCTGTAAGTTTTCTTGTTATTGTCCTATTTATAGTGAAATCCCCCCCTCTCATAATAATGTAAAGCGCTAGGTAAACTGTTGGCGCTATATAAATGGCAATAATAATAATAATATACAAAATACAGTTTTAAATTTTACAGTTACTTAAAATCACATATCTTAGCAAACAAATAAAAATATAGCACTAAAAAAAATATAAAAGTTGCAGCTAGTAACACTGTGGAATGAATCCCAAAAATTCCACTCTTACAATAAATACAACAAATGGGTGGTGAACATCACAATCACCACACAGCAGTATATAAAAGCAATATGTGCAAGCACTGCAAACCAAATATATCTGTGATGAGACCAATCTCGCCACTGTGCATTGGAGGAGCCTGGTTGCCCACCTGCTGCCTTTAGACTATGGCCCCATGTTGAAACGCTTGATTTTCCCCTGCGGATACACGAAAGCCGGGTCATTCGGTGCTGGCCCTGTTTGAGCAGTGATACCCCAGATAGCATTCGTATAATGAAAGACTATGGGAAAGACTTTGGCTCCATGGCAATTGAACTGTATGTGTGTGCTCTGAGCGCCATTCAGTAATAATGTGCGCTCAGATCTGAGCTATCTGGGGATATGTTAGTGAAGTGTTACGGGAATCCATTAAAGGAACACTATAGGGACAGAAACACGAAAATGTATTCCAGACCCTATGGTGTTAAAAACACCATTTAGCCCCCCTGGCCCCCTTGCTTTTCAAAATATAGCAAAAGCTTACATTCACTCTAGTCTGCTGCTGCTGGTTCTGCCCCTGATCTGCATACTTGGATGACATTATCAGAAGTGATTCTCTCAGCCAATAACAATTTCTCCCCATAGGAAAGCATTTGTGTGATGAGACCAATCTCGCCACTGTGCATTGGAGGAGCCTGGTTGCCTGCCTGCTCCCTTTAGACTACGGCCCCATGTTGAAACGCTTGATTTTCCCCTGCAAAGACAAGAAAGCTGGGTCATTCAATGCTTGCCCTGTTTGAGCGGTGATACCCCAGATAGCTATGCCATGGAGCCCATTCGTATAATGAAAGAATATGGGAAAGACTTTGGCTACATGGGCTACAATTGAACTGTATGTGTGTGATCTTAGCGCCATTCAGTAATAATGTGCGCTCAGATATGAGCTATCTGGGGATATGATGAATGTACCTGTTTTGTGCAATGGCTGCACAGTTATATGTTTTTATATGTTTTATTGTCTTTTGCTGCCATGTGTTCAATGGAGATTACTTCCCAATTATCTCCAGGATAGAAGACTTTGTGGAACTGGTTTTGGGAAGAAAAGCCATGCTTCCTTTGGTCACAAAGGACTACAATCTATCTTTTGAACCACTGGACCAATTTGGATGATTTTGACATATGTTTGTATTTGGAGTATGCTGATTCTGAAAATGTAATGTTTTATGTGAATGTGATGCATACTTTTCAAGTTATGAATAATGTGGAAAAATTGTATTTCTCTGCTTGTGATAATTACATTAGCCATTGTGTAAGGTAATTGTATCACAGGCAGAGGGGAGGATTTTGTGTGGGAGTGTCTGAGTGTATTGTACATGTTTATTAGTTGTTTTCCAAAACCCTGTGGGTGATACTAATGTGAAAGAATGTGTACATAAGAACAATAAACCCACAGCTCTGTCTGTTCACTGCTTGACCCTCAAAACAGAGCCTTGTCTTGTTCTTGGGGGGATTTATTGTTTGCTGTTCCAGTTTGACTGCTAGGAGTGTAAACCTATTCGTATGGTTTTTCCTATTCGGCTGTTTACGGCATTCATATGGTTTCCTGTTCGGCGGATTGGTGTTCTGCAGTAGCTGTGCCTGTGTCTGTGTCTCTGGAAGGGAAGATCTACTAAACGCGGTTTAACCCTTTTATGCCTGGGAGTGCCGTTACAATATCATACTGTGCAAAAATATTGGGATTTTGTTACAATGTATGGTCATATATAGCGTTTAGACATGTGCAATTCGTTTCGGGCCGAATATGAATTCGGATGAATTTCGGGCAATTCGGACATTCGGGTACTTCCGAATAGCCGAAGTGCCGATTTGCCGATTTACCGAGGTCCCGAAGTTCCGAAATTACTGAAGTTCCGAAGTGGCCGAAGTTCCGAAGCACAGTATTGCCTAAGTACTAATATACTTACCCAGTGGAAGAAGAAGAATGTTACACTGTATACAATTTTAAATAAAAAGTATACAAACATAGCCAGAATTCAGCTGTAAGCATTTGCAACACTTACAACAATTAAGTAGCATACATTCATATAAAAAGTTACTTAGCCAGTCAATGTAATGACAGGAATGAATAAATAGATAACTCCCTAATTCCCACGGTATTAGGGAGCTATCTACTAAAAGGCTGAAAGACCTGGCATGTCTATTAAACAGCCTGTGGCTGCTCACTGTAAAAAACAAAGAAAAAAAAAACAACAAAAAACGTCCCCCCTCCTAACCTGAAGGGGGACCTACTCCCCCCCCCGGTCCCCACCCCTGAATGGCGGTTGGTGGCCCTAAAATAAAATAAGGACCTATTGTCCTCGCCCCGGCCCCCACCCATGAGTGGCGGGTTGGGGCCCTAAATCAGAATAAGGGGGGGACCTAATGTCCTCCTAACCCCCATCCCTGAGGGGTGGGTGGGGCCCTAAATTAGAATGAGGGGGGACCTAATGTCCTCCTCCCTGGCCCCCACCCCTTAGCAGTGGGTGGGGGCCCTAAATACTAATTGGGGAGGGGACCTAATGTCCTCCCCCCTGGCTCCCACCCCTGAGCGGTGGGTGGGGGCCCTAAATACTAATTAGGGGGGGACCTAATGTCTTCTCCCCTGGCCCCCACCCCAGAGCTGTGTAATTTGACTCATAACACTCTGATTGGTGGATTGAGTAACCAATCAGAGTGTTATGAGTCAAATTACACAGCGTGGGAAAATTCCAAAGAACTTTCCCACGTGGTGTAAAATGACACAGAGCACTCTGATTGGTGGATTTCAAACCAACCAATCAGAGTGCTGTGACAGGTAAATGTAGAGACTTACCTGTCAGTCTCTTCATTTACCTGTCAGTGCACTCTGATTGGATGGCTTAAACCCACCATTCAGAGTGCTGTGAGCCTAATTGCAGGGAGGGGCAAGGCTTTATAAGCCTTCCCCCTCCCTGCAGAGCTCAGTCTGAGCGGAGCCTTCGCCGGGTGAAAATGGATTATATTTTTTTTGCCCTTTTTTTTTTCTTAAGTTCGTCGGTGTAGCAGAGGAGCAGGGGTTAATCCAATAGCTCTCCGCTGGGAACAAAGATTCAGCATACAAAATCACAGGAACACAGCATAATCCACCTCCCCAAGGACTAGACGACACATAGTCTGGGAGTCAACTTTCAGCTTTATTCACAGGTCTGCAAGGGAGGTAACTTTCATAATTATTACAGTAGCCAATTGTAACACGGTCACCTCCCATCCCTCTCCTCCCCTTAGATTAGCACCTAAACAGATTAGTGGGGACAGAATTTTCCCCACTTTCTGGATGTCCCCTAAATACAGGGGTTACAGGGACAAATAAGGGGTCCCCTGACAGGTCTGATCTGGGTGAGCAACATACTCGAAATTCACCCAGATCGGACCAGGGGTTCGGGAGTTACAGGCAGTTAAAGATTTGACCGACCGCAGGGACTCAGTAGCAGAAAACAGTCGGTCTATTTTAGTGAATGAGAAATCCCGAACAGCTTAGCCATCCATGCGATTGATAGCATTCGTATGAATCCCCTCGTTTAGGGGATTCTACCTACCGAACGCCGGGGCGTTCGTGTGTTTAATTCGTGCTGTCAGAGCATGCTGGAGGTCTTAGCGGTACTTGGTTAGTCGAATGCCCGGTTTGAGTTCCAGGCTTCGACGACCAAGTACCGCTGTTCGTGCGTAAGATGGCCGCCACCACGTGTTCGGTAGGCGAAATGGTACTTAATTCCCTTCGCAACATTGTATCGTTCAGCTAATTGGAGACACACGACCACCTCGGGGTGGTCTCCCATTCGGTAGTTTTGGGCATTCGCATAAATAACAATAAAATAACATTAAAGTCCGTTTGTGCAAGTATTCCCTTGGTTTAGCACCCATTCGCATAGAATAATTAGTCCAAATGGCAGGGTTTGCCACAGTCGGTTATTATGGCTTTTTATTTGGCCTTTTTGGGGGCTGGAAAAATATGATTTTAGAAGAAAGAAAACATAAAATGGTAAGTTTTATTTTATTTTTTTTCAGGTACTTAGTTAAATGGTCCCCTCTCATTATTTTTAGGGTGAGGGGGGTAGGTAGGGGTTAATATTTTTGGGGAGGGGGTAACTAGGGGTTTGGGGACCCCTAGTCACCCGGGGGAGGGGGGTTATTTGTTTTATTTAGGGCCCCCACCCACCGCTCAGGGGAGGGGGGCCAGGGGGGAGGACATTAGGTCCACCCCTAATTAGTATTTTAGGGTCCGCTCAGGGGTGGAGGCCAGGGGGGAGGACATTAGGTCCCCCCAATTAGTTTTTAGGGCTCCTACCCACCGTTCGGGGGGGGGGGGCAGGGGGAGGACATTAGGTCCTCTCTCCTCATTCTAATTTAGGGCCCCAGGGGTGGGGGCCAACATTAGGTCCCCTACCAATTAGTATTTTAGGGCCACGATCCACTGCTGAGGGGTGGGGGCCAGGGGGTCCCCCCATTCTAACTTAGGGCCCCCACACACCGCTCAGGGGTGGGGGCCAGGGGGGAGGACATTAGGTCCTTCCCATTATTTTACTTTAGGGCCCCCACCCGCCGCTCAGGGGTGGGGGCCGGGTGGGGCAATAGGTCCCCCCATTATTTTACTTTAGTGCCCCCACCCGCCGCTCATGGATGGGGGCCGGGGGGGGTCCATAGGCCCCCTTTAGTTTAAAAGCCCCCACTAGCACGTCGCCGGAGGGGGCTCGGGAGGGGGGACCCATTTTTTTATTTTAATTTTTTTTAATTTTTTTAACTGTGAGCAGCCCTACTCGCGGTATAGTGAGTAGGGGCACAATTTACTAATACTAAGTAATTTTTACTTAGTATTAGTAAATTTGGCTGAAAGACAAATTTAGGTCTTTCAGCCTTTTGGTAGATAACTCCCTAATACCGTGGGAATTAGGGAGTTATCTACCAAGCGGCTGCAAGAGAAGTTCCAAAATTCCGAAGTCCCGAAGTGTCGAAGTTGCCGAAGTTCCGAATTGCCGAGGTCCCAAAGTTCCGAAATTGACGAGGTCCCGAAGTTCTGAAATTACCGAATTTCCGAAGTGTCGAAGTTCCGAAGTGCCGAATTTGTGAATGCCGAACCGAAGATTTTTCCCATGCACATGCCTAATTGAGTTGAGCGGACACCTGGATGTTCGGGTTTGGCGGGTTCGGCCGAACTTCGAAAAAAAGTCCGGGTTCGGGATCGAACTTGACCCTGAACCCGAACCCCACTGAAGTCAATGGGGACCCAAACTTTTGGTTCCCATTTTTCCCCCAAACATATGAGTTTTAAAACAGCCTGCTGTCGTTTCCCCCTGGATGTGCTGAAGTTGGTGGTGAAGGTGTTACGT
>OW240914.1:4687926-4702519 GCA_933207985.1 Pelobates cultripes | reverse complement strand
GGCGTGTGGCGGGATCCCACTTCTCTGCCAACAGACCTATGGACTACAGTGCTCTAAAGCAACCTACACTTGCTCTAAAGGACCTGTGTGGAGCCAGAGGAATAAAGCCTGGTGGGCGTAACAAGGCCAAATTGACTGCTGCGCTCATGGAGGACGACCAGGCACGCAGTGAGGCAACGAACCCCAGCCAGGGGCCGGAGATGAGGAGGAAATGCACAAGGAGGTGGAACGGTGCCTGGCATATTACCGAGAGCCACCCTCAGAGGAGATTGTCAGCAGGACCTTTTTGGAGGTGCAAGCCTATGTCCTTGCCAATAGACAGAGGACAACCTCCATGAACCCAAATGAAGGAAGAAGGGAGCAGAGGGTGCGCCGGGAAGCACAACCACCCTGGCCCACAAGCTACCATACAATGCCTTCAAAGATTTCAAGGAAGCAGAAGAAGGCATTGATGACTTTTTACAAGACTTTGAGCGCCAGTGACCACTCCAAGACGTGGACCCCAGCGACTGGGTCACCATCCTGGCCAGCAAACTAGTGGAGATGGCAGCGGATATTTACCGGGCTGTACCAGAAGAGCAGATCAGAGACAAATCCACCTGGCCCGGTATGCAGTCACCCCCGAGCAATACCGCCGAAAGTTTAGGGAGACCCGGAAAGGGGAGAAGGACTCCCATGTGGAGTGGGCATGCCGCATCACAAGGGCCACCCAGAACTGGCTCAACTCCCATCAAGCCAAGTTCCCGAAGGAGATCACCCAGCTCGTCATGCTAGAGCACTTTTTCAATGGGCTCCCCAACGACACAGCTGGTGAGAGACCGTCAGCCCCAGACCCAAGAAGTATTGGTATGAGCTGCTGAAGCTAGCTCACGATATCCCCTTGGCAGGACATTTTGGCAGGAGCCAGACAGCGTCTCGGCTCACCCACAGCTTCTTCAAGCCAGGCATCTCTCAGGATATGAGGCAGTATTGCCAGATGTCTGCCAGAGAGTGGGGAAGAGAAGGGACCGGCACAGGGCCCCCCTCCATCCCCTACCTATTAGTAAAGATTAGAGTTGAGCGGAAACCTAGATGTTCGGGTCCGGCGGGTTCGGCCGAACTTTGAAAAAAAGTCAGAGTTCGGGATCTAACTTGACCCAGAATTTGACCCCACTAACCCCATTAAAGTCAATGGAGACCCAAACTTTTGGGCACAAAAATGCCTCAAAAAAAATCCTGGAAAGGGCTAGAGGGCTGCAAAAGGAAGTAAAATGGGGGTAAGAGTAGGACAAGTGCCCTGCAAACAAATGTGGATAGGGAAATCACTTAAAATAATATAAAATACCTAAAAATTTAAAATACAGCTGAGCCATAAAATAGCACTTGATGGAATCTTTGAATTTAGCTTTGGAAGAACATAAATCAGAATCTAAAGCATAGCTGTCAGGAGGATCACCAGAATTATCCATTTGAGAGAGGGTTGGAGTGTAGGGTATTCTCTTTCATTGTTCAAACTGAGCTCAACTCCTGATGCATGGAGAAAAGGCCTTCACAAGCCTCTGCTATTGTGTACATAGTTTATACTAAGTGACCCATAGGTTGAGGTCCGGCGGGTTCGGCCGAACTTTGAAAAAAAGTCCGGGTTCGGGATCTAACTTGACCCCGAATTTGACCCCACGAACCCCATTGAAGTCAATGGAGACCCAAACTTTTGGGCACAAAATGCTGGCTGTTGTGGCGTGCTGACAAAGCTTTTCCAAATTTCGGCCATGCTAACCCTGCCTTCTGAGGTGCTGGCGGTGTCCCAGTTGCGTTGGCGACCTCTTCAATGGGCTCCCCAACGACACTGCCTTGTGCTTCCACCGAGCCCCCCGATGTCCGTTGGGAATGCCCTCAGCAGTGCGTTTACCAGTGTGCGCTTGTAGTCGCGCATCTTCCAATCAGGCTCCAGTGAGGGAATTAAGGACGGCACAAGTTAGAATGTGGGCAACTCGGCAGTCGTTGCGCAGGCACTGCAGCATGTAGTCGCTCATGTGTGCCAGGCTGCCCAGAGGCAAGGACAAGCTGTCCTCTGTGGGAGGTGTATCGCCTGTGTCCTCTGTATCCCCCCAGCCACGCTCCAGTGATGCCCAAGAGCTGCGTTGGGTACCACCCTGCTGTGAACATGGTTCCTCCTCTTCATCCTGATCCTCATCATCCTCCTCCTCCTCCTCCTCCAGAACTGTGCCCTGGCTGGACAATTGTGTACCTGGCCTATGCTGGTGCAGAAACCCACCCTCCAAGCCACTTGTGAATTCCTGGTCTGATAACCGTGGAAATGACCCCTCTTCCTCCTCTTCCTAATGTGCCACATCCTCTTCCATCATTGCCCGAAGCGTTTTTTCAAGGAGACATAGAAGCGGGATCGTAAGGCTGAGAACGGCGTCATCGGCACTGGCCATGTTGGTGGAGTACTCGAAACAGTGTAAAATGGCACACAGGTCTCGCATTGAGGCCCACTCATTGGTGGTGAAGTGGTGCTGTTCCGCAGAGCGACTTACCCGTGTGTGCTGCAGCTGAAACTCCACTATCGCCTGCTGCTGCTCGCACAGTCTCTCCAGCATATGCAAGGTGGAGTTCCACCTTGTGGGCACATTGCATATGAGGCAGTGAGCGGGAAGGCCGAAGTTACGTTGCAGCACAGACAGGCGAGCAGCAGCAGGGTGAGAACGCCGAAAGCGCACACAGACGGTCCGCACTTTCTGCAGCAACTCTGATATATCTGGGTAGTTTCTCAGGAATTTCACCACCAAATTCAGCACATGCGCCAGGCAAGGGATGTGCGGCAAACAGGCTAGGCCCAGAGCTGATAAGAGATTTCACCCATTATCGCACCAGGCCGGGCTTGAGGTTCAGTGGCAACAACCACTCATCGGTCTGTTTTTCCTTGCCCATCCACAGCTCCTGCATGGTGTGGGGTTTTTCCCCCAAACATACGAGTTTTAAAACAGCCTGCTGTCATTTCCCCCTGGCTTTGCTGAAGTTGTTGGTGAAGGTGTTACGCTGCCTGGATGAGTTGGTGGTAGAGGAGGAGGAAGCAGAGGAGGAGGCAACAGGAGGCAAAGAGAAATGCCCTGCAATCCTCGGTGGTGGAAGGACATGTGCCAAACTGCTATCTGCCTCAGGCCCAGCCGCCACTACATTTGCCCAGTGTGCAGTTAGGGAGATATAGCGTCCCTGCCCATGCTAACTGGTTCACATATCTGTGGTTATGTGGACATTGCCACAGATGGAGTTGTGCAGTGCACACCTGATTTTGTATGCCAAATGGTTGTGCAGGGAAGGGATGGCTTGCTTGGAAAAGTAGTGGCGGCTGGGAACCACGTACTGTGGGACAGCCACCGCCATCAGGTTTTTAAAACTGTCCATCTCCACCAGATGGAATGACAGCATTTCAAAGGCCATGAATTTTGAAATGCTGGCATTCAGGGCCAGGGATCGCCGGTGGCTAGAGGGGTACATCCTCTTTCTCTCCAGTGTTTGGGAGATGGACAGCTGAACGCTTCCATGGGACAGTGTGGAGATGCTTGGGGACAGTGGCGGACGCGGTGGCGTTGCTGCCACATCCTCTGTTTGCTGGGTGGCAGGTGCCACTGTGACTCCAGAGGTGGAGGAAGAGGCTGAGACAGCAGCAGAAGAGGAAGTAGGAGGAGCCCAAGACCTTTCTTGGTTTTTGAGGTGCTTACTCCACTGCAGCTCGTGCTTTGCATGTAGATGCCTGGTCATGCAGGTTATGCTCAGGTTTAGCATGTTTATGCCTCGCTTCAGGCTCTGATTGCACAGCGTGAAAACCACTTGTGTTCCTGGGTGCGGTGGGCAGTACCAGGCGTACCGTTGTAGCGGAGAGCTGCTACTCCACACGTTATCTCCACTGAAGATCCCAGTAAGGCTCAGGAACAAGTATTAAAAGTCCATAAGGCAATAATTCCAGCAGGCAAGACAATCCAATAATATCCCCACATCAATCCCAAAGACTGGACGACACACAGCATCAGGAGCAGAACTGAACTTTTAATCACACAAACTCCTTTTAAAGGTTTCTCCCATGCAAGGGAGGGATTCACATTAATTTGTACAGTAACCAATAGTATAATAGTTACCTCCCATACATCTCCTCCCCTCAGTGTGACACATAATCCACTTATACATGCTACAGTTTTACCCGGTTTCTGGATGTACCCCAAAACAGTCAGATACAATTATCTAAGTGGTACTCCCTGATAGCCCTGATCTGGGTGACCCACATATTCAAAATTCACCCAGATCAGACCAGGTGTTCGGGAGTTAGGTGGAAGAGACAATTTGACCGACCGCACATGAGGTGGTATCCGAAAAGGGCTCCATGTGTTTTGGCCCTGCGGTCGGTCTCCATTCAGGAGATAAAATACATAGAAATACTTGTCATCCACTGTTAAATCGGTATTCGTATGAATACCCTTGTTCGGTACTTTTAATTCACTGAACCAGGGGCTGGTTGGCCCCTCCATTCGGGAGTTACGGAGCTCTGGAGGTCTCAGCGGTGTTCGCGTGATTGAGTGTCTGATTTGAGTTCCAGCCACTCGATGACCAAACACCGCTGAGTTTTTCGTGCGTAAGATGGCAGCCGCCACGTGTTCGTATGCTGAACGGCGGCCACCCAGATACGTATTGCATCAATTAACCTGTGGTTGGAGAAGTGTGAAAACCTAATAAGGTGCACACTTCTTTCTGGGGTGGTCTAATGGTTCGGTAGTTTTCATTCATATGGAATACGGATGGAAACTACCGAACAATCATACGAATGCTACATACAATCTATCTATACAGGAGAATAAGCACGCAAATGAAATTTTTAACACAACCTTTGAGGACAGCCCCATGCCATCCGCTACAACTGTCTAGGGGACTGCTGCTTTTGCACCCTGCTCTCACTTATGCTGTGCTGGTGCCTCTGTGCGACCACCGCCTCTTCCTCCAAACTGCACACGTCACTCGCATGACCTTCATTACATGTGGGGTCTAGAACCTCATCATCCTCCACATGATCTTCCACCCACTCCTCAACACTGCCCTCGTTGCCGGTCTGCACACTGCAGAAAGCCACAGCAGTCTATTAGAGACGTGCTGCGGTGGTCCTTGCATGTCCACATCCTGACACATAAGTGGTTGTGCATCAGTGCACTCAACCTCTTCCACTTCTGGGGCAGGGCTAGGTGGATGGCCCACGGAAGCCCCGCCAGCAGAGTCATCAAAAAGCATAAGAGACTGCTCCATGACTTGTGGCTCAGACTGCTTGGCTGATTTGCAAGGGGGTGAGGTAAAAGACAGATGGCCAGTTTCCAACTCTGAGCTTCCAGCAGGGGACCGGGTGGGAGACAATGTGCAGGAACTGGAGGCACTGTCAGCCATTAAATCTACTATCGCCTGTACTTGTTCTGGCCTCACCATTCATAGAGCGGCATTCGGGCCTACCAAATAACGCTGAAGGTTCTGTCGCGTACTCGCACATCAGGAAGGTGTTTCACTTGTGCGTGTAGCTGGCAAAGATCGACCATGTTCTCTCCTTGCAACAGGAGCTCCACCAACACCAGCAGCACCACGACCAGGGCCACGCCCCTTATTTGACGCTCTCCTCATTCTTTGCGTTCACCCACCAAACTAACAGATGTTTTATGTCAGGCGACAATGTAACCGCCAATAGTCAACAATTATTTTTTTTTCGTTTATTGGACTGCAAGAAATGCACCGCAGGCCGCAAATGTACTATTTAGCACCAAAAAAATAGAATTTTTGAAAGTGCGATGTAACCACAGTATTTGACGGTTCTATTTGACTCTCAGATATGAAATGCAGGCACCAAATTGACTGTTACGGTACCTTCAGCATGAAATGTACAAACCGCCGTTTAGTGAATGCTCCCCGTTCGCAATAATGTAGGCTGTATGTGTATCCAATACAACCATGCGAACCGCCAGCAAGGGAACACTCCACGGTCACTTCCCTCCACGAGCTTCAAGCTCATGAACCGTCAATATCAGCTGAACGCTGGTGTCTCCCAAGCGGCTGATAATTCAAAATAGCAGTCTCTAGTCGCCGGTAATAAAATCCCCCCAATAACGAGACCCCGCATTGAGGGTAAAACACGAACTGAGTTTACTGTGGACTGCCTGTCCGTATTTATGCAGGTCTCCCACTTGGTGGACACTCCCCTAGGGGACCAAATGGGAGACTGGAATAGCAGATGGACATATGTCATTTCAGGACATACAGTCACACAATATTCCCAGCATACATCACAGTTTCCTCCCCTCTGCCCGGGAGATAATTGAGAAGTAATTCAATTATCTCCCAGAGCAGAGGCAAATCGCCATTTTAAATACAAATCATAAAACACATAAAAATATATAACTTTATAACTGCCGAACATTTCTCATTCGTGTAACACATCCCCAGATAGCCTGGATCTGAGTGCATATTATTGGCGAATAGCGCTCAGATCCCATACGCATAGTTCAATCGCCATGGAGTCAAAGTCTATTACAGTTCTTCGGTATGCGATTGACTCCATGGGAAGGCTATCTGGGGTAAGTCCATTCGTGCCTTTAAATCTCCCGAACGGCCGGTGTTCGCACACTTCTGTCGATTGGAGAAGGGAGGTCGACAGCATCAGCGGTGTTCGGTTGAAAAAGTGTCCGTTTTCAGTTCCATGAATTTAGTACCGAACACCGCTGGTCTTTCGCATGATTTAAAATGGCCGCCGCCAACGTTCTAATTGGGATCAATAGGTTAACCAGCAGCACACTTCTCTTCTGGGTGGCTGTCCGTTCGACAGTTTTGTTTGGTAAAAAAAGTCAATTCACTTAAATCCAGACATACGAATGGGGGAATTCGTGAAACAAGCAAACAGACGAATCCAGCAATCTTAGTTCATACGGATGGGTCTGTCACATTGACTTTTTAGCACCTAAAGAATTAGAATTTTTAAAACTGCAATGTAAGCACAATATTTGACGGTTCTATTTGACTCTCAGATATGAAGTGCAGGGCCCAAATTTACTATTTAGCAATTTAGCACCCAGAAAATAAGAATGTTTACAATTGCGCTGTAACCGCAGTATTTGACGCTTCTATTTGACTCTCAGATATTAAGTGCACCGCAGGCCGCAAATGTACTATTTAGCAGCCAAAAAATTTGAAAGTTTAAAACTGTTAAAAAATGTCAAAGCACTATTTGACGGTTCTATTTGACTCTTAGATATGAAGTGCAAGGCCCAAATTTACATTTAGTAGATTAGCACCCAGAAAATAAGAATGTTTATAATTGCGCTGTAAACGCAGTACTTGACGCTTCTATTTGACTCTGAGATATGAAGAGCACGCCCCAAATTTACTATTTAGCAGATTAGCTCCCACAAAATAAGAATGTTTACAATTGCGCTGTAACTGCACTAATTGATGCTTCTATTTGAGTCTCAGATATGAAGAGCACGCCCCAAATTTACTATTTAGCAGTTTAGCACCAAAACAATTCGAATTTTTACAACTGCGCTGTAACTGCACTATTTCACGCTTCTATTTAACTCTCAGATATGAAGTGCAGGGCCCAAATTTACTATTTAGCAGATTAGCACCCAGAAAATTAGAATGTTTACAATTGCGCTGTAACCGCACTATTTGATGCTTCTATATGACTCTCAGAAATGACGAGCACGCCCCAAATTTACTATTTAGCAGTTTAGCACCAAAACAATTCAAATTTTTACAACTGCGCTGTAAGCACACAATTAGAAGCTTCTATTTGACTCTCAGATATGAAGTGCACCCCACTAATGTACTTTTTAGCACCCAAAAATTAAGTTTTAAAACTGCAATGTGACAGCAGTATTTGACGCTTCGATTTGACTCTCAGATATAAAGTGCACACCCCAAATGTACTATTTAGCACCAAAAAAAATTAACTTTTTAAAATTCCGATGTAACCACAGTATTTGACGCTTCTATTTAATTGACTTTTTAAAACTCCGATTTAACCACAGTATTTGACGCTTCTATTTAACTCTCAGATATGAAGTGCACCCCACTAATGTACTATGTAATACATTACAAAAAGGAACAAAATATAGTGCCCCTGAACATTTCACATATTACACAAGTAGGTACTATTTTGCCGATCGTCAAGGAATTTTCCAATATCTTTGACATTGTTAGATTACCAGACGTGTCTAAGTATGCAGTGATATCCCCACAAAGCCATAGAACATCATATGTTGTGTGATTGGAGTACCAACTGTGTCTAGGCAGAACAAACAGATAACACTTATATTGATCTCCAGACCCTTGTGTGTATCATATATCCAACAATGTCGACCAGCCCCTTATCATGGACTGGTCTAGAAACAAGAAAGAAAGAGAGAAAGAGAAAAAGAATGAAAGAGGGGAAAAAGAATAAAGAGGGTGGGACCGGTTGGAGTTTATCGATAAAAGGTGACAAGCAGCAGTTAGTGCTATGTGGGGGGGAGGGACTAGGCGGTCTGTGAGGTGGGGCACTCATTTCATCACTGCCCCAGGGCACTGCTGTCCCAGGGATCCCATATTTTGAGTAACGTTTTAAGCGAGCCTTTTACTCTAGCAGTCAATTCATCCATTAAGTGGATCTCTCTAATTCTTGCTATAACATCTGTTACCCTTGGGATGTCCTGTTGCAGCCAAGTGGCTGCCACTGCCTTACTGGCTGCTAGGGTAAGTTTGTGAGTAAGTTTTTGTTCCACCCTTGTCCAACCCTCGACAGTGAGATTAAGCAGGTAAACCCAGGGATCTAATTCTAGGGTCCTGGAGAGTACTCTCCGTATCAGTTGTTTTGGGCACTCCCACCACATATGTAGGTAGGTGCCTCTCATACCGCAGCCCCTCCAGCATGTGTCAGTAGTGGTTTTACGCATTCTGAATTATTTCACAGGTGTTGTGTACCATCTAAACATTGTTTTAAAGGATTGCTCCTGTAGGGTCATGCATACGGAGGTGGTGTTACTCGCTTCCCAAATCTCCTGCCATTCGATGCCCTCAAGTACCTCACCCAAGTCGTGCTCCCATTGGTCAGTATACCTCAGCCGTCCCCAATCCCCATTTTCAGAGCAAAGGTGGGCGTATAGCGCCGTTATCATCCACTTGGGTACTGTTTCCGCTAGGCAGTAACATTCAAATAATGTCTTTTGCTGCAGCGCCGCCCTTTTTATATGGGGTTGTTTCGCGAAATCTTAAGTGTGTTAAGTGCCTCACCTGTGCGATGTCCTCAAATCCAATGAACTCAGTGCCCTGGTACAGATGGCATATTATTTGAATACCTGTCTTCTCTAGGTTTCTGGCCATACCCCGGGGGAAGGCTCTGTTGCGTACAGGGCCGCCATCAGAAATTTTGGGGCCCCTGACAAAGCACAAGGTCTGGGCCCCCCCCTTCCCCTCCCCCTCCCAGGACTGAATGTGGTGTGTATAGTGGAAGTGAATTAGAATATGTGTAATGTATGTAGTGTTTGAGGCCCTGCGGAGTCAGCATAGCTAAACGGACAAGGGCACATGTATGAGTGTGGGGATGGTGCTAGTGATTGGCTATATGTGTTTAGGGGAGTGGTTATGGGTTTGTAGTGGGGCAGGGATCATCTTACCTCAGTGCCTTTTGGGATTCTGGCCAGCAAACACCTCCCCTGCCTCTGGGCTCCTGTTTGTCCTGGGCCTGGTGACTTTCCTTCTTGAGGGATGGATATTGAAGGCATCCTGTCTGCCCTCAGAGCTGCAGCTGCCCTGGATGGCGGTAGGCACTTGAGGGAGCAATATGCTCACCTCCAACCTGTGGCCGCCAGTGTGGGTTCACCCCCCGCGGTTAGGCCTCTCCTGGGGCCTCCCACGCGGCTACAGCCCCTGTAGGCCGCAGGAGCACAGGCCGGCGCTCCCGCCCGCCTGCTCGTCTGAGCCCTGATCCCTCACCTCGGGCCTGGTATAGGAGCCGGAGCCCAGGCCCGAGGCACCACCAAGCCCGCGTGGCAGCTCCATCTGCTCCATCTGCCACGCGGCCTGCATCTACTGCCGCCCCCCGCGCACCCCCCGGCCGTGGACAGCGGGCCAGGGGGGCCAGAAGAGCTGCAGAGCATCCTGGGGGGTCTGGGAGGCCTTCCCAGCCCCCACGTGGTCGGCGCACCGGCGGATCCAGAGCCGGGCCGGTAATGGTGAGTGGGCCCCACAGGGCCACGCGGGGCATGGCTGTGCTGCCGCTGGGGGGTGGAGGGGGGTCCTCCCCGGGCTCTGATGGCTCCTCTGGGGATGAGGGTCGGCCGGGGGGTCCCCTCTCCTACCCCGGGTTCTGTCGGCAGTTCCCCCCTCCCTCCTCCCCCCCCTGTGATTCCATCCCTTTCCTCTCCCTCTGGTGCCCCCTCTCCCTCTATGCTTGCCTCCTCCTCCCATGTTCCTGCTGGGCTGGGCCCTCTTCCACTCTCTGCTCCCCCTCCTGGCTCTCTCTCTGTCTCCCTTCCTCCTCCCCCCCCCCTCCTGTCCCTTCTGTCTCTATTTCTGGTCCCCCCTGCACCCCCTGGGTACTCACCTCGGCTGCCCTCCTCTGCGGGGTGTGAGCTCCTCTCCACGGCTCTTCACACAGGATCTGGCTGCAGTTCCTGGGACCGGCCAGCAGATGGCGCCTGGTGCTGCTGCTAGGCTGAGCAGTGCTGAAAATGAAGTTAACTGCCTGGATCATCTTCATTTCCTTTGCCGCGGGAGGTTCCTCGGGCATCGGCTGGTGAGTTCACTAATGTTTTTTCTTTTCAGTCCAGGGGTTCCTCGCTGGGGGTTTTTCTTGATCAGTCAAAAAAAAAAAAAATTCAAAAAATTATAAAATAAAAAAATAAATAACATAAAGGGAGCAGGGTGCGCAAGCAGGTAGGGTCCCCCCATTAGATGGTCAGCTCCACTTAGTGTGGTCCCCGGGGCTGCAGCCACAGGGGTTTTTTGTCTGTTTTTGGGGTCACGCTGTTACCCTCTCCTGGAGTGGGTGGGCATGCTGGCACCCCTGCTACGGCATCGGGTGCCGCAGCCTGCTGCTGCTGCAAGGGGGCCCCTAGCATTAGGTGACCCCCCCAGGTTTGCCGTTTCGCGTAGGTCCGCCTATGTGTTGGTCAGGGCCCTTGGGCTTGCACCTTCATCAGGAGTTCGTAAAAAATTTGGAGGGGAGACTTTGTTGAGATTTTTCCCTCCTTCCCATGGAGGAGGCTCCTCCTTTAATGGACAAGGACGGGTAGGAATCAAAAAAAAATAAAAAAAGACAAGGAGAAATACCAGTACCGGAAGATCCCTATGACTTGCGCAAATTGGATTTGCGCGTTTGCAATCCTGGCCAGTGATTGTTCTGCTACCAGGATACCATTTGGAATGCTTGTCGTACCTATGGCAGTCTGGGATGGTGAAAATATGACGAGCAGTTCTGTCAACAGTTGGCGGGGGGGTCCTCCTCCTCACCGGTCGCGCATCGGAGGCCGGGTTTTTGTTGAAATTCAACGACAGTCACTGCAAATGGGGGGCATCTTGCTGTTTCCAGCACGAATGTTCCACTTGGGGATTTGGGGTCAGAGGGCGATGACGCCAGTGGTCATGAGCGCGATGCGCCCTTGGCTCTCCAGTTTATAGAAATCGTCGGGTGGCTGGCATCCTACTGGATGGGTTGAGCATGGGTTTGGACAAATACCGTCTGATTAACCATTTATCGTACCCCCGGGGGGGGGTTTGGTAAATGACGACATTGTGGCGAAACCAACCTCGCCACTGTGAAGTGGAGAAGCCTGGTTGCTCGCCTGCTCCCTTTGGACTATGGCCCTGCAGGTTAAACCGTTTATTTCCCCTGCAGAAAGGCTTATTTGTGTGATCTGAGTGCCATTCATCTAATAATGTGCACTCAGATCCCAGCTATCTGGGGATATGTGAAATGTCTGTGTGTTATGTGTAAATGTGACTTTATGTATTTTAAAGTGTTTTGTGTCTTTTTGCAACCATGTGCTTAATGGAGTCTTGTGTCTGTCCTGGGAGATAATTGAATTACTCTCCAGGATAGAAGACTCTGAAACTGGTTTGGGCCAGAAAGCCATGCTTCATTTAGTCACAAAGGACTTTCCCTTAACTTTTGAACCCCTGGTCTGATTCGTGCCATTTTTAATATGTTGTTCCCCTGAATGGATTGATTATGAAAATGTATGTTTTATGTTTGTGACATGTATATTTTAGAAGTTATAAATATTGTGTAAAAACTGTATTCCTCTGCCGGTGATAATGAGATTACCCATTGTGTTCAGTAATCATATCACCTGCAGAGGAGAGGATTTGTGTGGGAGTGTCTGGGTGTATTGTACGGATTGATTGGTTGTTTTGTAACGCCCTGTGGGCTGTACTATGTTTGTGGATTGGGAATAAAAGAGACTGTATGTGACAGTACAGGGAGTTCCTGTTTTAACCCTCAAAGTGAAGTGTCGTCTCATTATTGGGGAAGGATTTATTGTATGCTGTTCCAGTTTGACTGCTAGGAGAGTAAACCTATTCGTATGGTTCCTATTCAACTGTCTACAGCATTCATATGCTTGAGAGGATTCATATGCTTCTCCAGTTCGGTGGTTGTGGTGTCTGCTGCAGTGCTTGGAGTCCTCAGGAAGCGCTAGGAGCATCCTTTAACGGAGGTACCCAGTCGGGGTGCCAGGTGATCTGTTACATTGGTGGCAAGTGATGGGATCATTTCCACAGCCCAGAAGGACAGCTATAATACAACACCAGTTCCTGGATTACAAATTGAGGGCAACGCCAGTACCCGTACAGCGACCCTATCTACAAAAGAACCAACTTCAGCAGCGCAAGCATGGCACCCAGCTACACTCAGGAGCAGTATGACAGAGAGTTTACCATGCGGCTGGCTTTCTTTGGACCCAACCCCCCGGAGAAATACGTGCAGCTCGTAAGGAGCCAGGTAGACGAGTACCTGCAGTTCATGGCAGATCCAGCCAAAGGTATTGGCCGCCCTATCCGGTGGCAGAGTGCGTTACGGGGACTCAAAGGTGTACCCCAGGGAGCTGAAGGTGCAGTCCTTCCTCCCCAGCGGCAGTGTGCACCCCAGGGAGCTGAAGGTGCAGTCCTTCCTCCCCAGCAGCAGTGTGTACCCCAGGGAGCTGAAGGTGCAGTCCTTCCTCCCCAGCGGCAGTGTGTACCCCAGGGAGCTGAAGGTGCCGTCCTTCCTCCCCAGCGGCAGTGTGTACCCCAGAGAGCTGAAGGTGCCGTCCTTCCTCCCCAGCGGCAGTGTGAGTCCCAGGGAGCTGAAGGTGTCGTCCTTCCTCCCCAGCAGCAGTGTGTACCCCACGGAGCTGAAGGTGCCGTCCTTCCTCCCCAGTGGTAGGTACCCCAGGGAGCTGAAGGTGTCGTCCTTCCCCCCCTGCGGCAGTGTGTACCCCAGGGAGCTGAAGGTGCCGTCCTTCCTCCCCAGCGGCAGTGTGTATCTCAGGGAGCGGAAGGTGCAGTCCTTCCTCCCCAGCGGCAGTGTGTACCCCAGGGAGCTGAAGGTGCAGTCCTTCCTCCCCAGCGGCAGTGTGTACCCCAGGGAGCTGAAGGTGCAGTCCTTCCTCCCCAGCGGCAGTGTGTATGTAGAATATTGCATATTCTATGTTTCTATTGATTATATATGGATGTGTGGATTGACATAAGTAACAGATGGTATCAATAAGTCACAAGGCTTTCTTTGTCCGAGAGCTCTGGAATGTGGATGTGGGGGTTTTGTCCTTATATGGCTAGAGTTATATGCTGACGTTAGTATTAGCACATCTGTGACGAGACCAATCTCGCCACAGTGCATTGGAGAAGCCTGGTTGCTCGCCTGCTGCCTTTGGACTATGGCCCCCTTTTAAAAGACTTTATTTTTGCCTGCAGAAAAGCTGTATTTGTGCTTTTCTGCCTGGGTTTCCGTAGATTTGTTTGAATGTGTTATACCCCAGATGGGAATCCCATGGAGCCCATTCGTATGAAACTGACTGTAAAGACTTTGGCTCCATGGTGATTAAACTGTATTTGTGTGGTCCGAGCGTCATTCACTTAATAATGTGCGCTCAGACCTGAGCTATCTGGGGATATGTGAAATGTCTGGGTGTTATGTGTAAAATGTGACTTTATGTATTTTAAAGTGTTTTGTGTCTTTTGCAACCATGTGCTTAATGGAGTCTTGTGTCTGTCCTGGGAGATAATTGAATTACTTATCTCCAGGATAGAAGACTCTGAAACTGGTTTGGGCCAGAAAGCCATGCTTCATTTAGTCACAAAGGACTTTTTACTAACTTTGAACCCCTTGTCTGATTTGTGCCATTTTTGAATATGTTGTTCCCCTGAATGGATTGATTGAGAATATGTAATTTTATGTGAATGTGATGTATGGTTTTGGAGTTATGAAAGTTGGGTAGAAAGTATGTTTTAACTGTTTGTATAATTGAGTTTCCTCTCAGGATAAGGGGAGGGAATATGTGGATGTAACTGTGATATGATTGGTTGTTTTATCCCTCCCTGTGGGTGGTCCTGTATTTGAAACACTGTAATAAAA